>PVKA01047348.1:0-14376 GCA_004027165.1 Ctenomys sociabilis | reverse complement strand
GGGAAGTCAACGTCATCAATGAGGTAGATACATTAGGGTAATGTTATAGGCTAATAACATTCATGTGATCAACCAAAGGAGCTTGTCACAGGAAGTCTAATTAAAAGAACAGAGGCAGGAAGCCATAATGCAGCAATTAACAGGAAGTGTCCATAAAAGGAATCTAAAGGAAGGCTTCCGGATTATATTGTCTCCCACAACCTTTGAGAAATTTTGGGGGGCCAATGAAGCCTTTCTAGAAAACATAACTTTTAATTTGATGTTTTACATGGATTTACTAAGTAGGCCAATAAGGGTGTTGGGGGAAAGGGGAGATCTAAGCAAAACGACGAATGTGTTCAAAGTCTCTAAGGCAAGAAGGAGAGAGCTCTGGCTTGATTAAAATTAACTCATCTGATGTCCAACATATTCTCAACTCACAAACACTGCTAAATAAAAACTGGATTACTACTTAATAGACTGAAACACAAACACGTTTCAGTTGCTTTCACCATTTCTCTAGTGTGAAATTTTTAAATATTTCATCAGCAAGAAGAGTGTGCTATCATATTTTTGGCTCTGCATTTATCATAGCTTTTTATACAGTTTGGTTTAGAGGGACAAAATTGAAATATCTGTCACTTTTCAAATTTGAGGAACTTTGCAAAAAGTGCATATTTTATAATGTCTTAGAGATCTGAAAATTATCATTTGAGTATCATATTTAAGTAAATTATGCATAAATATTATATATAAATTTATGTCAATACTTATTTTGCTTCATTAGAAAATGGAAGAACCACCAAAAAGCGTTGAAGAATTCTTAAAGTCTCAAAATTGGGTGAGTAGAGCATCCTATTTTATGAATTGATACATCTTTTTTCAAATGTTAGATATGGAGCTGTGGGCATCTTAAGAAAAACTTTGAGAGCAGAAATTCAGGAAAAGAATTTCATTTTAGGAAACCTTTGCAAATATTTAATTCTCTTCTTTGGCTCTCTGCTGTTCTAATCAGTAGTCATGTTTTCATAATTAAAGAGTTAAGCCCTGTGCAGACATTACTGTGATGTCTCACAAATACTTCTGTTTGCAAACAATTTGGTCTGCAGAAAGAAGCATTTGGCAAAATTTTGCTTCTACTGGCAAACTGTACTTTAGGTGTGAAACACAGCTGCCACCATTTTTGCTGTAGCAACAGGAATGTGGCCATCTTGACAGCCATCTTCCCCAGAATGGTGAAACAAATTAAGCTCATGAACTGGAGTAACACTGGACTCTTGCTAATGCATGATTTTTGTCTTAAATATATACACCTTAAAGAAAATCTGACAGTTATACTTAGCTCACTTATCTGTATAACACAATTAATACTGACAGATAATTTGGAAAGATATTACATTGCTCTTCTTTGATTGTTGAATGAGGATAAAGTAGTCAAAATATATTTTCACATTGAAAAGTTACAGTTTCTATTATTACACATAATTACTGGTTTTATGTGAAGTTACTGAAATTGCTAAGAAGGCTGCCCTGGGTTCCATGCACTTCTAAGTGTGAAGGCCAGATTTATTTCACACTGAGGTACATTAACTAAGGGCTAGGATAAAGATGTCTGTGTATAGAGGAAAAAGGCAACTCTTTAATATGATAGTCTTGTATTTTAATGAACTACATCTATGTTTACATATAATGGAATTTTCTATGACTAAGTACAGTTTCAGATATATATATATTTTAAAACATCTATTTTCCATTTTTTATTTGTTTACATGAATGTTTTCCTCTAACATTTTTGGAAAAAGGATTTCCTTTAGGAGCAATAGCAAATGAAAACATTCCTAGTTTACAAAAGTTTATTTCAGTTACTGTGGTAGAGCCAAATATTTTGAAGTGCTTTTAGGACAAGCTTTTTGTAACTATTCTGATTTAAACAGTGATGGAAATGTACTGCAGCCTAATGTCAGTGTTTCAGCGTTTTCTTTTTTCAATGTCAAAGGAAAATGATTATAATTAAAAATAAGCAAAACTCAACAAATAATGGCAATATTTGGACCATATGTTATACATGTTTGAGGACCTATTATTGCACATGATAATTTATAATTATTTGAAGTGGAAAATTCATAATTCCTCTATTTAAATTGAAAATGATACTAATGAAATCAAGATCATAAGTTTATGCCAGCCCTTCACTACAAATATTATAAAATCAAAGCACATGTCTTCTTGTGTCAGGAGCATTTTCCTTGAATACAAAAGTTACTATATTGATATTTCTTTACAAAGGCTTCAATTATACTCTTCAATTTTTACCACATCATATTTTATAAAACCATATAGCCAGTTGTGCCATTTTGTCATTTTTTAGTTTATCTGTAGATCTTTTTTCATTTTCTGGATTTCCCAGCCTAATAATCATGTTCTGTAGCCTATTTTGTAAGGCTTGGCTATGTGTATGCATGGCCAAACATTTGATATTTGAAAATATCAAAAAACAAAACAACCAAGTATTTAAATTTTACTTGCTGGACAAAGTTTTTGTCTTACATCTTCTTTTGTCTTCCTTGGCAATAGTAAGGAAACAATAACTGAGGTGGATTCATTTAAGAAATATTTTGAGTACCAACTGTGTGCCAAGAACATGGACTTGTGAAATTTATTAATAAGTAAAACCAGACAATGTCTTCCCTTCATGGTGCTGTCATTTTTTAGAAATGAGATATTATAAACTAATGAACAAGGCAAAAAGAGAGATGAAGAGCATATTCTAAGCTACCTATCACTTCTTAGAGGGCCTATTTCATTTTCATTTTTCTTTACAGAATATAAAGGCCGGGATTCGTGTGTGTGTAGTGGCCTCACGACTGGGAGCAGAGGCTCTGGAGCTGGCCTGCCTGCACTCAGGCAGCGCTTGGTCCAGAACAGCGCCTGCGGCCAACGGCTAGACGCTGATTTCTCTTTCCACACATATTCCATATTTTTATAGCATCACCTAAGTCATTTCTTTTTTTTTTTTTTGCCAATTCCTGTGATTTCTATATTTCTTTTGTAATTTGAATATATTTTACCTTTCACTCCCCTCTTCTCCCTCTTATTTTCGTTACGCTTCTTTGCACCTTTTCACCTTCAGTTAGCTCTACATTCTCATCTTTCTGTTCAGCTACTCCTACATTTTCTTCTTAGTGCACCCTCTTCACTCCATCACCATTCTATTTTTATTATAAAATATTTTTGTATTTTATAATATTCTCTCGTCCTACTATTGTGACTTTATGGCCAACTCTTGGCCTACACATCCATCCACTTTATTGCTGTACCATTTGGGAGACATCTTCTGGGCACTGGAGATAAAGCAATGAATGAGGCAAACAAAGATCCTTATTTTTTGAGGGATTTTTGTCACTCTCCTTCCCTCCTCCTTCTTTGGACGGTCACATTTTTTGTTAGGATTGCTTTCCAGTTCCTCGGGAGCCGAGCAGTGGTCTCCTGTGCCCTCTTTCTCCACCTGTCACATTTAGCTCCACATTACTGTTCCTTTTCTTTCTTCTTCCCAGGAGCACTTCATCTTCTCATAGCCTATCACAAAGAATCAGTAAAAGAATCAAGGCTTATTGGAATATCACACTCTTGGTATTAATGGCTCTGGAACCCCAGTTAATCCCTGATTGCTTCTTTCTTCAGGTCATAGGTGGTCATCATTCTGACACTGTCCCCTGTTGTAAGATGATTCACACCACAGTGCTGTCCAGTTTCTACAGTAACTTCACCTTCTGTGTTAAAGATAAAAATAAGTACCTCCTCTTTGTTGCCCACATGGGTAACTGCATTTAAAAAAATTTACAACCATATCTTCACACCACAGATCAGATAATAAGCAAAAAAACAAACAAACAAAAATCCACAATGAAAAATCCATGTCAATCTCATCCCTATGTATAGCACCGCAAGACCTCCATCCATGTGTGTAGCCTGCATATGTGCCATTTTATTACTGTTTGTGTCCATCTTTTGTATTACTGTCTATGGACATGCTTGCATAGGGGACACTGGGCACATGCTGGTGAAGGGGAACAGAAGAGTTTCTTCCCTTCCCTGGGACACTGAATAAACTGTTGTACATGTGTATTGTACTTACAGCTTGTCAGAGGAGATCAGATGTAGAAATCCCCACTTGTGGTGTTGCCTCAGCACTCAACTAGTTTGGATTCTGAAGCGTGGTACCTGCAGGCTGGCACTGAGTACGCATCTTCTGAAAGGCTTGCACCTATCGCACAGGCTTCTCAACTCCCTCTGAGGCATGCCTTCCTTCTTCCACAATGCTAGCAATAACAATGAGTGACACACAGGACTATTTTTCATCTATAGTCATCATTCTAAATTGACAGCATTCTTCTTCAGAGATTTTATCCTGTGATCTTCTGTTATTATTTTGGGATCATTGTGAGTGGTAGTTTTCATGTCCATTTCCCCAGTTTTCATACTAGAGGACTTCCCCTAGTTTTTGTGTCTTAAAAAATATATTTTCAGGATTTAAGAGAGGGCACTTATGTATCTTTTTAATATTTGTTTTGTCTGAAGGCAAGAGGACCTAGGTTCCTCTGAAAATTTATTATAAATGATTAAGTAGTTTTCTTTCTTTCATGTTTTGGCAGGATTATTGGCCCAGAGAAATAAGTTGCCTAGATAATGATAAGTGGACTTACATTTTGAAAAACATAAAAGAAGATTGTTCATTTACATCAATTTATACACATCTATGGAAAAATGTCCCTCAAATATTTGAAGTAGTCAGGACCATGGATTCAAGACTAAAGGAATGTTCACTGCTCCTGCAGAACCATGCTTCTAAACTATTGGAGCAGGACAACCTGATTTCCAAGACCAGTAAGCCTTAATTTCTTACATGACTAAAAGAATGCTTAGCTGTGCATGTGTTTTTTGATTAGGCTGTATTCTCATCAAGAATCAGATCTTGGGGCCTGGGGAGATGGCTCAGTGGAATAAGTGCTTGCCTGGCAAGTGGAAGGGCCTGAGTTTAATCCCTGGTTCCACCAAAAAAAAAAAAGAATCAGATTTTAATGTATAAAAACTTAAAATAAAAAAAGTCTTATTTTAAGGTGGGTCTAACACAGATTTTTAGCTGAACATATAACATGTTGTTCTAAGGAGCAGTTGCTAGGGTAAAGACTAAAACAGTCATGAACTTTGTTTAACTGGAGGAAGGTAGCAAAACTCATGGAAATAGATGACATCAACTGACATGAAAAACCAAAGGGTGAGCATTGACCTACACGGGATAGGTTGTGGGCTTATAGGAGTACTTAACATGCAGTATGAGATCAGCAAATTCAGGGAAAAGCACATCTTCAAATAATGATATTTCATTTTTAGCATGTATACAATATTTTTCTTATCAAATTGTGTTGACTAACACTTCCATAATAGTTTTAAATAATAATGGTAATTCTTGTCATTGATTTAATGACAAAACTTGTCACATAGGAGCTTTGAAACTGATGATATGGTCTAAAATTGTATTTTCTTGTCCAAAAGAAAAGAAGTAAGGCCTACTGTAGCAATAGGCATTGCACCTGTCCTCTACCGTGGTTATGACTGAATACAAAATTAGATAAATAAAAACTTGCCAGATAGTGCAGTACACAGGTGAAGAAACAGGCTGGCCATCATATGGAATATAGAAGATTGTGTGCCCCACCTGGGCTGGCTCCAGGGCACCTCTGAGGTGTACAACAGGTGCAGTGCACAATGGGGAGAAGCCAGTTTGCTCTTGCCCCTCACCCAGAACAGTATTAGGGATATGGGAGACTTGCTAAACTCTTTTATGAAGTATTTTTTATATGTTAAATACATTTGATTAGCTATTGTCTTTAGATATTTAATATCCTTTGTGGCTTTAAATCTTGTAAACTCTGACAGTGTATTTACAATGGTATTAAATTATTAATTTAAATGTTCATATTTTTAAAATTTTAGTAATTTTTAATATATATAACCTATATATACTTATGAAATGTATTAGTATATATACACATATGCACAATGTGTTCATATGTATATAAACTCTATAAGTGTATACATATACATATATGTGGCTTGTATATACATATTCTTTCTTAAAAGAAATAAAATATCTACAAGAATATATTCATACAAAATATGAATATATTTCTTCATAACTTTCTCCTTTTTTTAATAAGTTTTGCATGTCTTCAGTGTCCTCAGATGTGAAGGTCAGAGGTTAAAGCCTACATTGTCTGACTTCAAAGCCCTGTGGTCATTCACTGGGCTATGCACAATAGTACAGCACTTTATTGAATTTAAGGCAGCCAGAAACAACAGAAGCTAAGAGGCTGAGCTATGTGGAAAATATGGGCCTGTCTAGTAGAGACTGACTGAGATAAAACTTTACATGTAGAAATGAGTCCTGGGGCTGGGGAGGTAGCTCGGTGGCATGTGCGCCAGCCCGGAAGTGAGTTCTGTAGACACGTCAGGTGGAGCGTGATATTTCAAAAACTAAAGGAAACAGGAGATGCATAATACTTCCAATTCATTAAAAATATGTCTAAAATGCTTATCAAAAATTATTATACTGGGCGGGGGAGATAGCTCAGTGTTTGCTTGGTCAAGCACAGGGTCCTGAGTTCAATCCCTGGTAACACAAAAAAAAAAAATTTTTTAAATTGAAAAAGTGATTATACTTTATCAAAATCACTTCTTAAAGTTGAAAATGTTTCTATCAAGTTAGAAAACATTAAAAATATTTTATGTTGGCAAGAAATTGAGTGAGATCAATCACAAAGTATTGATACAAATACGGGCTTGTGCTTTTCAGAGAAAAACATAATGGTACGTGTCAGGACATCTGGAATGTCACCACTTCTTCTTGTAGTTTATCCTAATAATTGATCTCATGGGATAATTTTGTATATAACTTTTTAAAGTGTTTAGAATTTTCTTCATTTGTAAAGGATACATGATGTGTATTCTTTTTTTTAAAGGTTCTTATGAAAAATTGAAAAAATACACGGCATTTCTAAAGAAGCACCAAAAGCACAAGAAGATAATGGTAGGGTAGTTATGTTTTATCCTCCTTCAAAACTTTACTTTCACAAAATTATAAATTATCATTCTACAAATAAACACTGACAGCATTTTCACAAATATTTCTTTAGCCTTTTGTTATCTAACAATTGCCTGTCTGTATTTGAACATACCTAGATTCTCTCCTTTTTTAATACTAAGTACATTAGAATTTTTAACATAACAAGTTTTTAAATTTAAATTTAAATTTTTATTAGAATACACTTGCAGGGAAGCACTTACCCCACTGAGCCATCTCCCCGGCCCTAGAATACACTTGCAATATGATTATGTCCATTGTGGAAAGTTGGCTCATACACATAACACAGTTTAGTTCTTTCCCATCTTCCTTTCCCTCTCTACCCTTGTCTATACTCTGCAAATTGTTACAATTCATTTTAATGTTTGTGTATATATATGTTTATATATATATATATATATATATATATTTCATGCTTTTATTATTTAACAATCTGCAGTAAATTTAGTAGTCCAGCTCCCATGTCAGTCCTCTTCATTTAGAAGCAGTTCTCTTTATGACCTTTATATTACATTATCAGTTTTTAAAATTCTTAAGATTTTCATTCAAATTCTAATAGGCTTTTCATTACTGATCCATACTTAGTTCTTTTCAAAACAATGATCTAAAATTACATAATCTTAAAGCTATAAATACTTAAAGGTCTGTTACCATTAGACCACCTATGTCATTTCACACTATTTTTAAATTTCAAAATAAGTTTTGGTCTTTGTACTTCGTTGTAAATTAGTCAGGTAGTAATTATAGGAATCAAAGAATAGAAATTAGCATCATAATCTCATCAATTATGCACAATCACATGTAATTCTTCATTTTCACTTTTATTTTTTAGAAAAATTTGGTTGTAATATTTTCTAATAAATACGTGCATTATAAAATATCCATCAATAAATGTTATTCAATCATTTAAATGTATTTCATAAATAAACTACTGTAATAACCTTTTGTTGCACATTTGGGTTGATTTTCACCAGTCATCATCACTCACAAAGCCGCTGTGAAAACATTTAGAGCCGCAGAGTGTGCTTGTCCATGCTTAGCAAGACCAGCTACCTGAAGTGAGGAGCAGAGGCGAGATTCCAAGTGTCCACATGCATTCTTCTAATTCAGATTTTTGTCAATAGTTCATGATTGATCTCTCATCCAGCCTCTTCCCAAAATTAAATATTTTTAATGTTTGCTAACTTGATTACAGCACTCTCAACCCCAGTTACTCAACTAAAAAGTCTTTTTGGCCATGTAAAATTTTATATTTTTATGAATGTGTAATTTTTCTCTAAGACTTTCTGGCCTTGGTGACAAGGTGTTTCTTTCTAAGGATTTCTTTGTCACATGGTCAGAGACATAGCCACATGCCTTATTTTGTGCAGTTCCTACAATTTTGGAAATATTTCATTCTTTAATTCATCTGGTATTTATTGCAAGGTAATAAAATTGTAAGTATGTTATTTTAAATGCACCAATTTGTTGTGTCCCATCTGCATCTCATCGTGTTTTTGCCTTTTTTATTCCTTTTGAGTGAAGAATTATCCTAGACTACATATAAAATATCCATGTAGTGAATGCACTTAAGTAACAAAACTTTCATTTTAAAAAAAATATTTTATTGTAACATTAAAGAGAGAAAAATGGGCTGCATTTTGGACAATTTATACATTCATTGTTCCATTTTTTCCTAAGTGTCTTAAATTTTCACTAATAATGTCAATGATGTTTTATTACATTAGCAAATAGTTTTTATTGGTTTAAGATATGATTATATTTTCCTATATTATCTGCAGTTGGTTTTGCTTTTCAAATCATACTAATCTTAAAAAATAAGATATTTAGTTTTACTTTCCTTTTTACTCTAAAATAACTTGTAGAATTTAAGGACATCATTTATCCTTTGAATATTTGGCAAAAGTTGACTGCAAACTTCTATTGATTTATTATTCATAGTATTCAGCAGGGAATGGTTAGGTTGATTTAAAAAACAGAAAATGCTAAATATAAATTGCTAGTTAAAAATAAATAGAATGTGGGTAGAGCATGAAAACATAATATTCAGTGAATAAAGTAGGTTATAAAATATATAGTTACCACTCCTTTACATATAACTTTGCATTTAAAAACACACAAAAAGTCTCATATTGTGTGTATGCCTTGTGGACATTGTGTATAAAAGTATTTCTAATAGAATTGATACAAACAAAAAAAAACATACTGATTTTCTCATTATAGAAAAAACACAGGACTAGAACCAGAAATCCTGGCAAAATGGAATCCAAACTTTCTACTCTTTTATATATAAATTTAGCATTTTATTTTCAAACTATAGTCTTTAAAAAACATTAGGGAAGTTTTGATTGGAAATAAGAAGGTGCTGGGGAAATGGTTCAGTAGAATAAGTGCGTGCCTGGCAAGCACTGAGTTCAATCCCCAGTTCCTCCAACAAAAAGAAAGAAATAAGAAGAAAAAGGAAAAAATCTCCAGGTTTCACCAGGAGGAGAATGTGAAAAGTGGAATTATAGTGCCTCTCGGGCCAGAGCTTTTCCTGGATGAGCAGAGCACATGGTGTCACTCAGTCCTTTGGTGGCCACCTATCATGGATGACTGGACTTGCTCTGACCAATTAGAACTCAGGCTGTCTCACCCAGTTTTCAGCATGTAGAGCTTAAGGGAAGTAGGGATTTTAGAGAAAAACTGGCTAATGCCCGTTTTAGGAGCTTACTAGCGGGTGGCTACAACTTCCCTTTGGTCAGGATAGGGATACATTCCATGTTGCCTGCAAAGTCCTGGTTCATGGTCTATTTTTATTTTATTCTTCTCTGAATGATTGGACCCAACTCTATCTTTTTACATGAAGCATGTTGTCCCAAATTTATCCAAATACAAGGGACTGAATAAACGTAAGGCTATCCAGAGAAAAAGCAAGAAAGCACCCATCTCACCTCCCTCCTACCTCTTAAATGTAATCAATTAGCAAGAACATATTGCAAGAAGGAGATGACAATGAAAACTCCCCATTTGGGGCTTTTCCCCCTTATTAGCCTCAAATCTTGTTGGACCTCCAAAACATGAATCAGCTAATTCAGTGGAAACTGAGTTTGTGGTCTTACATGTTGATAAAGGAAATTGTGAACCAAAAGGAGAAAGTTAAAATTTGTTATTACAAGAAAAGGAGAAGAAAAAAGGTGCTTGACTTCTCCATAAAGGGGAATGTCTATAAGACTATAGTGTTGAGCCAAATACTAAAATATCAGCAATAATCTATCCAAGGATATGAGAACATCAGGACACTGGTAGTTACATTATTAGTTAAAGGTTTTATTCAAAAGAAGTTTTAAATTCTCACTGCTGAATTTTATCAGATGACTTTCTAGGATCTGTTGAAATTACATTTGAATAAGCTATATTAACAAACACTTTAATAAACATTATTGTTGAATATATTTTATTGGATAGAGAGTTTTAAATGTTTTATTTTAAATGTTTTACAGCTTTCAGATGAGATGCAGACAGAAAAGAATATAGAGGTATTTGAAACTTTTGTTCAGCCCTATCGTATATTGAAAGTATTACTTGTAAAAATAAAAAATAAAATAAAAAAGGGCCGGGGAGATGGCTCAGTAGAATAAGCACTTCCCTGGCAAGACCAAGGGCCTGAGTTCAATCCCTGGTTCCCTCCTCCAAAAAAAATTAAATAAAATAGAAAGTATTACTTGTATCTAAAAGAATGTTTATAATATAGGTGTAGCTACCTAGGAGAGGTTCCAAGAAAGAGAGTTGGTAACAGGGATGGCAGCATCCTCTCTTCTGCCTAGTTCCTATCTCTTTGCATATGGTCTAGCTAAAGCACTTGATCATTTGAGTATCTATCAAAATGTATTCTGAACTACAATTTCCTATTGTTTTTAATTAGCCTGAGATAATGCAAGGGCTCTCTCTCTCTCTTTTTTTTTTTTTTTTTTTTTTTTTTTTTTTTTTTTTTTTTTTTTTTTTTTTTTTTTTTTTTTTTTTTTTTTGTGGAATTGGGGATTGAACTCAGACCCTTGCACTTGCCAAGGAAGTGCTTATTCTACTGAGCCATCTCCCTGGCTCCTAAGGGCTCTTAATTTCACAAAGCAGATACCATGAAGAAGTTTTGTAGGAGAGATATATACTTTTTTTACTTAATGTAATAACATGAAATACTTGTCACCTGGTTGACAGTTACATATTTACCTGCCTTTTACAGGCAGATTGTGCTGAGAAGAATGAAATATTGTTTTGTGTGTTTCTTTTCTCTAGGGTTATAACTTCTCAGGATTCAAAACAAGTGAACTTACTGAGTTACCCAGACATTTGGATGCTAAACGGATTTATCTTTTTATTTTAAAAGCTCATAAATTTGATGTATGTAAATATCATTTTATTTTATAATAAAAATAATATTATTTATTAAATCAAACCTTTAAAACTATGATAGTTTGGTGTTAACATTTGATCCTTTATGCTTTTAAGTTTTTCAGGAGACACTAGTGATGCCTGCTCACCGGAGAAGCTAGTGTTAGATATCACGTTAGGATATCTTGGGAGTCTGGGGGTAACAAGTGGGTAGCAGGCAGGCGCTTTCTCCTCTCTTCCTGGCCATCAGCTCAGGATACTTTAGCCTTCTACTCTAACCCTGTAATAACTTAGCAAAGCCCTTCTCCACAAGCCTTCTGTGTGTTCCATTTACTTATTTATTTATTTAGTTAGTTAGCTTTTGGCGGAACCAGGGATTGAACTCAGGTCCTTGTGCTTGCCAGGTAAGTGCTTATTCCACTGAGCCATCTCCCCAGCTCTTTGTGTTCTTTTTAAATACAGGATTTGTGTGTAGTATCTCTATAGAGAAACCAAGTGACGAAATACTGCAAGAATAGAAAGGTCATTGGAGTGAAGGCCAAGGATTTTGAGGAATAGGATGGGCCTGGGGTGATTACTTGTAAACCTGCTTATTTTCTCTTTGTATTTCAGTGGCTTACTTTTCATGTTTATATATATCATGTAGGTTCTTTGTAGTTAAAAATGACTAAACCTAACTTGAAACTGCTTCAGTGAAGTCCTTACTTTATTTAGTGGCTTATGAGCAAGAAGTACCTCACTGAGGATGTGATAAAGAATTGTCCTGCTGTACAAGTTTGCATTTTGTTCTTTTTGTTAATTTGCATTTGAGGAACAAGAAACAATATTTATGTGTTCCTCTAAAAGAAATAGTAGATTCTACTAAATCCAGTATATAAAATTTTTTGTGAATAAGAACACAGAATGGGGCCAGTCATATAGCTCAGTGGACCAAAACACCTGCTTAGGCAGAGCACAGAGGCCAGGGTTTGATCCCCAGCGTGCCATGCCCCGCTTCCTGGCACACTGAGATGGCAACTGAGACTGGGCATGGTGGTGCATGCCTATAATCCCAGTGCTTGGGAGGCTCAAAACAGAAGGATCACTATGAGTCTAATTTAGTAGTGAGACCCTGTCGATCCTATATTAAGTACATAAAATAAAAAAAATAAAAAGAACATAAAATGATCTGTTGAATCTGCCTATGTAAACCAAAATTTATAATTTAAAGTGGTATATAGTAAATGGATTTAACCTTATATCCCAATTTTGATGAGTTATCTGCTTAGGAGAACCCTATGTTCAGACAGATTCATTAAGGGGCCCAATTTGGGTCAAATTCTGATTCATTGCTGTACTTGCCTCCAAGAAGAAGGAAGAGGAGCATGCATGGTGTGAATGGCTCTGCTGTCCTTGGTGTGTCTTATGCCGTCCCTTCAGTACCACTGGGCAAGCCAAGCACCTGAAAGGGGGCCAGTGTGACTGTGGACGTGCATTTGCTATTTCATTTCTTTTAATCAATTTATATAAGTTTAAAAGTAAGAATAACTTCATTATTTAAAATTTTTTAAGTTGTTTTTGGAATGAAGTTACAACTACAAAGTCTACATATTGATCTAGTACTTTTTGCTAAAAGTAGTTGGCATATGCTGTAAGTATAAAAATGTACTTCAATACATAGAATTTCAATTATCTAGTATCAAAAAGAATAAGAAATATTTTAGTAATAATCATATCAATTGTATGGTGATAGAAGTTTAGCTATTTGATTAAAATAATCCTTAAAATTAATTTCATCTTTTACTCTCTAAATGTAGCTACTAGAAAAAAATATATATGCCAAATATTGAATAATACTGATCTATTGCCATTAAATATATATTCTTCATAAAGAATATTTGTAGTAACATATATTGTGGTATATTTAAATTTGATATCCACTTATCTCTTTTCCACAGCAAACAGTTTTTAGAATTTGGAAAATACATTTCCTCTCAGAAGCCTCCATTGCACTTTTGCATGACTGCTTTTGGTGGTGGTTTCTCTATAAATTTAAGGTAAATGACATTTTTTAATCTTCTTTTTATGAGTTGATTTGTACCACACTTAAATTTTTCAGTAGTGGTAACATTCTGGATTTCCAAGATTCCAAATCTTCATAAATCAAAAAAAAAAAAAAAAAAAATTAGTGAAATCAAACACTGTAGCGCATAATAAAGTTGTAGCTTTACTTAACCTTAGTGTGTGTGGTATACACTAAGCAAAAAGCCTGCTGCAAATCAGGGACATTGGAGAAGTTTCCGTTTAGAAAACAGTAAGGTCTTGTCATGGTTCAGAAACATGGAGATTTTAGTGCCGGCGGTATAGCTCAGCGGACTAAGCGCTTGCTTAGGTAAGCGCAGGGACCAGTGTTCGATCCTTGGTTCCCCCAGCCACGCTGGCCCCGCCTTCGGGTGCGCTGAGCCGGCGATGCAATCCGGGCGCGGTGGCGCGCGCCTGTAATCCCAGCACATGGGAGGTAAAAAGCAGGAAGATCGCTATGAATGTGGGCTGCATGCATAGTGAGACCCTGCACCAAAAAAATAGAAAAAGACAGAAACATGGAGATTCTGACTAGGGTTAGAAAGATACAGAGGGGATGTAACTGGCAAACAATAAGAGAATGGAAATAAGTAGCACACAAGATAGTATTAGAGGGGATATAGCTCAGTGGCATAAGCACCTTCCTGGCAAGTGTGAGGTCCTGAGTTTGATTCCCTGTATGAATAAGGAAAGAAAAAAGAACTAAAGAGATAGTATTTGACTAGAAGAATTTCAGTAAGAATTGTAATACTGGGGCCAGGGAAATGGCTCAGTGGAATAAGTGCTTCCCTGGCAAGCACAAGGGTCTGAATTCAATCCCCGGTTCC
>PVKA01047347.1:0-14373 GCA_004027165.1 Ctenomys sociabilis | reverse complement strand
CTCTCTCTCTCTCTCTCCTTTCTTTCACCGCGCTAGGCCTGCAATGCTTCTGTGCCAGCAGTGTCTCCGCAGCCCGAGACTCTGAACTTTTTCAGTGAGGGCAGACTTGGAAGGTTTGGCTTTGGGGACAGCTCTTTGGGTTCACGGAGCATAGTGACCTACCACGGCCCGGAGCATTTAAGCCCTCCCTGGTTGGCCCTCAGTTTCTACAGGCGCATCCAGCCTCTGCGTGCGTTGAGTGTACAGCGGTGAGGGCCAGTGTTTCTCACATCCTCCATCCTTCCTCCTCTTCCAGCGACCCCATCCTCTGTCTGGTTCTCCCGGTCTCTGCGCAGTCTCACTTGTTTCCACACCTGCTGCCCAGCACTGGAGGAACAGTGTAGAAAGGCCTAAAGCCTCTCACCTATTCTGTTTGCTGCAGAAACAAATGAAAGTGTTGAAGTCCAAGGAAAAATGGAAACAAGAGCCTTTAGGATGTAGACAGAACTCAGGGCTGGCTTCCACGGCAGCAGCTTGCAATACAGGTTTCACCGACAAAGGAGTCAGACAGGTTGGACAGTTGTGCTGGTTTCAATGTAACAGTTTCTCACCGTTGTCGGGTTGTCGTGCTCTGGGCTGCTGTGGGACCGGAAAGGGGGTTATTACTTCCTTCCATGGTATAAGAACGGTCTAGCGAGGGCCCATCCAGGACGGTGGCCCTCCAGACTAGCTATGGCTTCTGTGGTAGCAGAGGGCTTACAAATGAAGGACTCCTGGGCAACCTTGCTTTAATTTTGAGTTCTTCAAGCTTTTATATCACTGAAACAGCACAAGCAAACAAATACAAGCTAGGATTCACCCTGAGGATCAGATCAGTATCTCTCCCAGCCCAACTTCGTGAACAGTTTTGAAAATGACATCCAACGAGGTCCATCCTTGAACCTCCTGGGTTGTCTCTACAGGAACCATTAACCAAAGCCATTTGTCCTCTTTCTTGGCACAGTGCCTAGGACACAGACAAACTGGTTTCTATCTGAATTACCTTGGCAATAGCTTGGAAGTAGCTGAGGTAGAAATGTGGTTTTGCTGGTAGAGCAATAAACCTGTTGGAGATCTTGAATTCAAATGCAGTTGATTCTCTTGAATATGGAGGGAGTGGTCATTTACTTACTTTGAGGTACTGGTGATTGAACCCAAGACCTTTACTGAACTACATTCCCCATACCATCCTTTAAAAATCTTTTCCTGGGCCTGGTAATTCATGCCTGTAAATCCCAGCACTTGGGTGGTAGAGGCAGGAAGATCACTATGCATTTGAGGACACGGGCTACATAGTGAGTTTGAAGGTCAGCCTGGACTACATACTGAGACTTTGTCTCCAAAAAAAAAATTTTTTTTTTTTTTGAATTTGAGGCAAGATCTCACTAATTTGCTCAGGCTGAGCTCAAACTTGTTGATCCTCCTGCCTCAGCCTTCTAGAGTGCTGGCTTCTAATTTGCAATGGACCAAGAGTCTCCACCTGACATCTTCAGTCTGAGAAGTATCAAGAAAGGTATGGTGAAAATGAGGCTTATTGTTCCCGTGCAAATAATATACAAGGGTGTCTATTCTTGAATAGAGCCATTCTGGGATTTTAGAATTTTCTGCTAACGTCTAGAGTTTTCTGAATGTTCTAGAGTTTTTTTTTTTTAATGAAAAAAAAAAAAAAAGAGAGAACCCATGAGAAGAAATGAAGTGACATGAATACACTGGCCAGTGGCAGCTCGGTCTCTCATATGTCACTGAGTGTGGTGCTTGGTAACAGCACACACCCCACAGCCAGTTGGCACACATTCCCATGGTAACAGCTCTTGTTCACTGCCTGCCAGGTACAGTCTGCTACCATCCGTTGGCATCCAGCAGGGTTAGCAGGATCCTTTCAGGGCTCTACTTCTCATCCTAGCAAAATGAGAGAGTCCTGGCGCAGCCGACACAGATGCTGTCAGACCTTGGGGGCGGGGCTAGAAGGAGAGCTTCATCAGCTTGGCTGCGGGACTGATTTGTGTTCTGTATAAATGCTTCAAGTTTATCATTCTTTATAGATGAGTAATATGCACTTCTTACTTATTTATGTATTTATTTATCTATTTATTTATTTATTACTGGCTCAGCCCACCCAGGGGGTGGGGCTGGTATGGCATGTGGTGCTGAGGATCGAACCACAGTCCCTGAGCATTTTCCTAAGCTTGCCTAAGCAGGTGCTTTAGACTGCTGAGCTATCTCACCGGCCCTGCACTTCTTATTTTCAATCAAATGTTATTGGCTCATTTTAGATGTACACAATAATCACGCTGATCATAATGATTAGAAATGAAGAACTCCTGTGAAAACTTATTTTGATTTTGAGTTTTTCAGGCTTTTACATCATTGCAACAGCCCAAGCAAGCAAATAGGAGATGGGATTCACCCTGAGGAGGGCCAGGGAGATGGCTCAGTGGAATAAGCACTTCCCTGGCAAGCACAACAGTTTGAGTTCAATCCCCAGTTCCACCAAAAAAAAAAAAAAAAAAAAAAAAAAAAACCCTGCAAACTTACACCTTGAGGAGAGATCAGTATCTCTCCAGCCTGGCACTGCAGATGGTGTTGAAAATGACCTCAAGCAAGGTCCGTTCATCACAGGAAATGTGTACCTGTACGTGGTATAACTTGTTTCCTTTTTTTTTTTTTCTCATTCTCCTCTCCTCCCTTCAATTCCTCCTCCCCTTCCCATTTACAAAAGCTTTGTTCTCAGCTTTTCCCTTTCTTCTCATGTTTAACCACCTACTTTCTCCCCATTGGAACATCTCCTTCCTATTCTATGAACCATTCTACATTTTGGTCCTTATTTACACTTGCGGTTTCTCACACCAGAGAAGCGATGCGGGAGTCATATGGCTGCTCAGTTTGTTTCACGTAGCAGTGTGTTCTCAAGGTGGATGCACTTTTAAATTCTAGCATTTTTCTATTTTACACATTTGAAAAGATTAGGGATCTCAAAACAACATTAGCACAACTCCTAACAGCTAAATTTTGGAAGCAGATTATACAATAAAGAAAAAGTAGCATTCAAGCCAATGGAGCACTACTCTGCCCTATAGAAAGACAAACTGGAGTCGTATGTGGTAAGATGGACACACCATGCGAATACAATTTTAAATGAGATAATCAGACATATAAGCCTCAATACCACATGGTTTCTTATGCGAGAAACTCAGCATACAAATAAAAAGTGACAAAAAAGAAGTGAGAAGGTGGTGCTTTCTCAGGTGGGAAGGAAGGGAAGCGGAGGTCAGATGAAGATGTGCTCTCTGCGTGACCCGCTCCCCATGGGGGGTGTGGGTGGTCACTGTGTGCTGCAAACACGGAGTCATGAAAAGCCAGACATGACATGCAGTGGTGATGAGGCCACAAGTCTTGGTGCCTCTCACAGGATCTCTGGCCACCAGATTGCTCTCTTAGTTGTCCCTTAACCTGTATAAGTGGGGACCAGAGCCTGGCCTCAGGCAACCTAGGCCAGCACACCTAGGCCAGCACTTGGCCCATGAGCTACATCACCAGCCTTTTTAAACTTTATTTGGAGACAGGGACTCAGTAAGTTGCTCAAGTGGGCTTAACTTCGGCCTCAGGCTCAGAGTAGTCGGATTAGTTGCAACCCGGGGCTGCTCGTCATCCCTCTCTCCCAGTGATGTTGGCTTCCACACACCTGGCAGCACCTGCAGAGAGTGGGCTACTCCTTCCCCTGTGCCTCTTGTGCCCAGACTGTGGATGCCTGGGGCCCCTCTGGTCTTTCTTTTGTCCTAAGCTAGTAGCCCTAGCCTTGGGCTGCCAAGCCACCCTGTCCGAGAAGCGGTCCTCACGAGTTTCTGGAACTCCCAGTGGCTGCTGCATGAGGGAGGAAGAATAGAAAGCGAAGCCATGAAGATCTGGTGGCGTTGATTACTGCACAGTATTTAACCAAACTTGATGAACACGGGTGCGTGTGTAGTGTGGTTAAAATATGAGGTACATTAAACAATCATTACAGTAAAGGACACATTGCCATGAGTCCCCCTCAAAATACTCCTCACCTTGCTTATTCTACTGCTCTTGCTGCTTTATGAAATGGTTCTGGAAGTCACCTTTCGTAAGTGTTTTCGTGAGATGTGATAAAAAACTAAGGTGACTGCTGCTGCCTAGTGACCTCTGACAGAAAGGCAGGCTCACACAGCATCACAATGCATCCTGAGCCAGCTCATTTGCTGTGTAACTCCTAGGTCTTCCTCTAAGCCAAAGTGACCAGAAAAGGCCAGTGAACCCTGAGGCCACTGGAACCTGCAACTAAAGACACTCAGGAAGGAGTATCTCTGGAACTGCTGCAGGAAGTGGCGAGAAGGATGGGACAAGTGTGTTAAAGCAAGGGAGTAGCTTCAGAGTGGGATTGATGACAATGTTTCTTTTCCTGTAATAAAATTATTGTTGTTGTTATATTTGTGGTACTGGGGATTGAACTCAGGATCTTGTACTTACCAGCCAGGCTTTTATGCCGCTGAGCTATCTCTTCAGCCCTGTAATAGAAATTGAAAAAAAACAAAACAAAACAAAAACCACTAATGGCTCTTTTGAGCATATCTTACACTGCTTTGGGAGAGTGTGTACCTTGTGAGTGAGAGAAGAGTGGGGAGGGGAAGAGGGAGAGAAAGACAGGGTGAGGGGCATGGTTCTCCTCCACCAAAATTTGTTGGCCTGCTGCCAGCAGAAGAGTTTGAATATTCTGTCATGAAAGCTGTGTTTATTTAAGGTTTGAGCCGTGCATGAAGCCTCTAGTTCTCTAAAATCTGCAGTAGTCTTAGAAATGATTTTAAAAACTGTTGTAATTATTTACAAGTGTACAATACATTTTATTAATGCAAAGCATCTTTGTGTAGTGGTAGAGTAGATCCAAAGTTGAAATTCTACACCAGTGAAGAGCACCAGCTAGTCCCTCCTCCCTCCAGCCTGGGGACAGCTGCTCTTCGTTCTGTTGCTATGAACTGAATTGCTCCAGACAGCTTGTACAATAAAAGCCACTTGAAAGTTCTCAGTGTGTAGAGTCCTTGTCCCTACTTTTCTCCTCCAGCTTAATAAACTTTCCAAAATATGCGGATGCAGAGGGAGCGGGAGTACAGTTCTAGCGTTCACCACCCTTAGCTTCTGCTCCCCATGGGAAGGAATGAGCAGTATGAATGCTCCTCTGCCCAGTGAGAGTCTGGGGCTCAGGGATGCTGACTTTCAAAGGGCCTCCATTCTCTGAATCTCTGCCCCTCTTGGAGGGAGCCACCCCCATGTGAAGGCCTGACTGCTACCTACATTTTTGCCCCCTCCTATCTAGAGCAGGAAGTTTCACAGCCCTGAAGGTCAGTTTGAAAGGTAGACAATTTCTGGGACAGCATGAACAAACCTCACTGTGATAACGTCCTTTGATCCTGTTGGACCCAAGCCCACAAGGGATGGTGTGGTCAAACTACGCACTCAGCTGAGGCATTACCATTTGCTTACACTACTGAGAAGTTTCTCTTTTTAAAAAAAAATTAAAGTTTGGGGAAGCCAGAGCTTTGGGCTGATTCAAGAAGCTGAATTCGTAGTTAGAATCTTTCTAGTTACTGAGTGGCTTAAGCTCACCTAGAGAAGTTTTCTTGGTAGCCTGGCAGGCCTGGATCAGATCAAATATCCATCATTACTTCTGACATTTTTTCTAGCTTGGCTTTTTTTCTTTTTTTTTTTTGTGCCAGGACCAAAAACTGAGGACCATTAACTCAGGACCTTACACATGCCAACATGCCAGCCAGGTGTTTACATCACTGAGCTATGTCCTTGACCCTCAGCTCTGATTTTTAATGTCTTTATAACTTCTTCTAGAATCAAGACAAGACCGACAGATTCGCTTTATTTTATTTATTTATTTATTTATTTATTTATTTATTTATTTATTTATTTATTTTGTCTTTTTGAGACAGGGTCTCACTATGCAGTTCAGGCTAGCTTTAAGCTCACTTTGTAGCTCAGGCTGGTCTCGAACTCACAACAATCCTCCTGCCTCAGCCTCCCGAGTGCTGGGATTACAGGCATGCGCCACCACGCCCGGCTTTGCTTTATACTTTTTAATCAGGGTCTTGCTTTGCAGTTCAGCTGACCTTTAACTCACTACATAGCCCAAGCTGGCCCCAAGTTCATGGCGATCCTCCTGACTCAGCCTCGTGAGTGCTCGAATTACAGACATGTACTACCACTTCTGGCTTGAAATGTTAGTTTTATGTTGATGTTATTTTTAGACTTTTTTTTTGGCGATGGTGGTGGTAGAAATAGAAGCTCATTCTCCAGCACTAAGCTGAGCCTTTGCTTCTATTTTCAGAAATATTTTATTTTTCAAAGAATCACACTGATTTTCAACAATACACGGAGAAAGCAATTTCAAGTTGTCTTTTCTATGTTTAACAGTGAAAACTAAGAGCTTGAGTACAGCATCCCCATTGTCCCCTGAGCTTACGTCTACAGTTTGCCGTGCGCCTTCGATTCAGTCTCACTCTCCCTCCTCTACAGATGATCAGAGGGCCGTGGTCAGGTGGGAGTACAGGCAGATCCTTAGAAAGGATTTCTCTCATTTTAAGTGGCTTCTGAGCAGTGGACAATGACTTCTTCTATTCTGATACTCCTGTCTTTCATGCTCCTCCTTCATCCCTGATTTTTGCAGGTGTCTCTTGATTTGGGCATCACAGAGCTACAAACACATCACACAGTGATTTAGAATAGTTCTTGGGGGAAAAACAAATTAACTCTCAGCTCCCCATGAATAGCTCTGTTCTTTTTAATAAAGAAGAGTTAGACTGGACTAGGGCCGATGGCATATTTACCTTCATGAGCTAAAAAAAAAGTTAATTACTGCTCGGAGCAAGTTAGCCTGCCTGTCCTGAGCTGTCTTTTATTAGTGGTTCCTTCATTAATTTCCCTCCCTGGGCTGGCTGCTAATAGCTGCCGACCCGTCAACTCAAAGCTGCATCTGTGCTGCTAAGCAGGAAAGTAGGATCCTGGCCAAAGGGGGCAGGGAGGGCGAGAGAGCCGCTGTTCGCAAATCAGCCCTGATTAACGCGCCTGTCTGGGGTGCCCAAGAGGGGCCTGGGTAGCTGCAGAGTGGGATGAGGTGACCAAACTGGACAGAGCTGTGCCAGTGTGGGCCTGGTGCCTTTATTTCACCCCATGTCAGTAGGCGCTTAGTTCAACTTAGAATTTTACTAGTTTTTCAAAGGCAATATTCATCACTGAATTTTATGAACCATTGCCAAAACACTCATCTTTTAATGAGGAAGTTCAATTTTTGCTAAAGAGACTTTGAGAGATCCAAGTCTCTTAGAAGGTTTTATCCTTTTTAAAAGCTTGCAACCTTTTAGAAAGATACCAATTCAGGCAGAACCAATGAACTAAGTACACATACAATTTCTTGTTCATGTTCCACTTATGATGTGCATCACTTCGACAATGCCTCATCTTTTTTATTTTTCTCACTATCACCTCACCAACAAGCACTCTAATGTTAGGATGTAAACTCCAGGAATAGAAGTGTCAAAGTGTGCATGCATTTGTGTGTGTGTGTGTGTGTGTGTGTGCGTGTGTGTGTGTGTGTGTGCGTGCATGTGCACATTATTCATGCTGCTAATTCAAGCATCTGTTACACCCCCCCATTGTGGGAGCTTAGTAAATCTTTTTGAATGAAAAATGTATTCCATAAAGAACAATTTTCCTTAATTTCTTATTTATATTCATACTCCTTTTTTTTTTTTTTTGGTCTTTTCGAGACAGGGTCTCACTGCAGTTCAGGCTGGCCTTAAGCTCACTTTGTAGCTCAGGTTGGTCTCGAACTCACCAACAATCCTCCTGCCTCAGCCTCCCGAGTGCTGGGATTACAGGCATGCGCCACCACGCCCAGCCTCATACTCCTTTAAGACTCATCTAGGTATTCATTTTTTTCTCTAAGAAGAAACCAGTTGGCTATAGTGTTAACTTTTCCTCTAACACCTATCAAAATATCATCATAAACAGGTCTGTCTAACCAATCATTTGTCTGCCTTGTACCCAAGTTCATCTGTTCAAGATGCATCGAGAATCTTCTAAGGCTCAGAAAAGAATACTTGGAACAGTACAGTAGGAATATTTCAAAATGTATCACATTTTTTTTCTTTTTTGAGACAGGGTCTCTCTGTGCAGTTCAGGCTGGTCTTGAGCTCACTTTATAGCCCAAGCTGGCCTTAAACTCACCTCAAACCTCCTGCCTCAGTCTCCCGAGTGCTGCGATTACAGTCATGTTCCACCACACTTGGCTTACAATATATTCTGTGTAAGTGCAATTGTTGAACAGTGCCGTCTTCCGATCTCGTTACAATGCGTGAGCCCCCGGTACACTCACTTGCTCTGTCCCACAAAATAGAAAAGTTAAATTAGAATACTTTGTGCCTTGTCTGATTTGTGAGGCAACTGGCGTGGCTTCCTCCTTGTTGGTGGGTATGAAGCCTAATGCAGCCACTTTGGAAATCTGAATGGAGACTTCCCAAAAAAAAAAAAAAAAAAAAAAAAAAAATTAAAACAAGTAATTCCATTCAGCTCAACTGTTCTGCTCCTAAGAGTCTGCCTGGAAGAGTTAAAATCATCACATTATAGTGACCTACGCACATCAGTGTTTATGGTAGCACCCTTCAGAACAGGTCACCCTTAGAGGTGACCGATATATCCATCAACAGGTGAACGGATAACAAGTGAGGCATTTACACCCCATTCGGCATTTCTCTGTCCTAAAGGATAAGCTTGAGCCATCTGTAGGAAATGGATGCACCTTGAGGCCAAGGTGTTAAGTGGAATAAATTAGACACACAAGTGTAACTATTGCATGGGTTATCTCTTATGAGGAGCCAAAAAGATAAAGAGTAAAAGGCAGATAATGGGGAAAAAAGAGATTGAGGAGGAAACACGGAGAGTAGGAGAAAAAATGCAGCCAGGAGGAAAGGCAGGGGACAGGGATGTGTAGAGAATGCCGATGCGTTAAGTGCACATACCAGTCCTTCCTGGTGAATGAAATCATTATGTCACACAAACATATACTAATCAAACTTAAAATATAGTAAATATTACTTATTATATTCTTTCCTTGGATGAAGCATCAGCCTGAGGACCATAACCACACTGCTCGTTTAACTCTGGGGTACACTACCCAAATGTGTGCTGTTATTCTTACTTCCATCTCCCACAGGAGGGAGACATCAGGAACAGAGTCTGATATCCAGCTAAGAGGAAGGGACTGAACCTGGAGCTGGGGAGCTCAGAGTGGCAGGGGGTGTGAGTCAGATTGCTGAAGAGGAGAAAGCCAACTCGGAAGGTCTGCAGAGGATGTCTCTGGAATTTTAAATTGAAGACCAATTTGGACATGCACAAGAGGAAACTACCAAAGTTGTATGTTCTCGATCTCTCTCTCTCTCTCTGAGTGTGTGTGTGTGTGTGTGTGTGTGTGTTGATCACAAGAGCTGTGTGGGCATATCCCCTGCCTCCAGAACTTATCAAGGGTGGGAGTAACATGTGCTCACTTGTCACAGCAGGAAAACTTACTAAAACTGAGACATTAAACAGTGTCTCAGAAATGGTGTTAAACCAACCTAAAACTAAAATCTGCCCTCAATCTGACCGAAACAATCCTTGAAATTATTGAACAGATTCTAAGAAACTATAAGATTACAAGGTTATGAGGGGTTATGTTCTAGAACAAAATCCCAGAATATTTAAAGAAATCTTTAAAAAGCTAATACCAGCCGGGCGTGGTGGCGCACGCCTGTAATCCCAGCACTCGGGAGGCTGAGGCAGGAGGATTGTTGTGACTTCGAGACCAGCCTGAGCTACAAAGTGAGCTTAAAGCCAGCCTGAACTGCATAGCGAGACCCTGTCTCAAAAAGACAAAAAAAAAAAAAATAAATAAATAAAAAGCTAATACCAAGCAACATAAAATGCAAAATGCTTAGCATCTAATAAAAAATTACCAGGCATCAAAGAAATAGGAAAATAGGGCACACAAAGAAAAGATAAAAAATCAAACAATACAGACTTAGAAATGGTATTGGGTGGTAAACTTTGTAGACACGGGCATTGAAGTAGCTGTCATAAAAATTCAGAGAGGGGGTTGGGTGTGTGACTCAGTGGGAGAGCACTTGCCTGTTATGCACCGGTGCTAAGGTTTGTGTGTATTTGTCCTCCCAAAGCTCGTGCAGTCATTGAAGCACAGTTCTAGAGTTTGTGATTAATCCATGATTCATGTGATTGTGGGTCTGTGTACTGCTGGGATGACGGGTGTGAATGCTCCCCCAGCCTGCAGCGGAGAGCCTGAATGCAACATAAGGGGGTCAGAATTGCTCTCTGCAGCTGTTGTTGCTGTTACTCCTCCCTTTGCTCTCTGCTCTTTGCAGTGACCATGCAAGGCTGCTCTCTGCCTTGTGCCGCTCTACCTTGGAACCAGCTGAGTGTGGACTGAAACCTCCAGTAACTGTGAATTGAGCAAACCTTTCCTTCGTTCATTTTGGGTGTCAGGTATTTTGTCCTAGCAATGAGAGAAGGGTAACTGAGACGATGAGGCTATGGGTTCAATTCCTAGCATTAGAATAAAAAAA
This sequence comes from Ctenomys sociabilis, assembly GCA_004027165.1. NCBI lineage: Eukaryota > Metazoa > Chordata > Mammalia > Rodentia > Ctenomyidae > Ctenomys > Ctenomys sociabilis. The sequence goes on along the minus strand of PVKA01047347.1, from coordinate 3,724 downwards.
ATTTAAGAAGATGGATTACAGTCTGGCCACAAAGTTGAGAAAAACGGGCATCGTAAATTTCCAAATAAAACTTCAAGTGAAGAAAAATGCATTAGCTAGAAGGACAAAAATATATCGGGAGCAGTAAGTTGACCAGGAAAAGTTGATCAGGCTGCAGAAAAAAGATTAGTGAACTTGAAAAAACTAAGAGTACAGATGAAGATGAATATAGTAGTGATGTGTCAGATAATATCAAGTAGGCTAACATACATATAATTTGGAATCCTCATAAAAATATGGGAACAGAAAAATACTCGAGAATTAAAGACTAAATTTTCCAAATTTGGTGAAAACTATAAAATCACAGATTCTATTTATTTTTGTTTATTTATTTATTTATTTATTTATTTAGCAGAGCCGGGGACTGAACGTAGGCCCTTGCACTTGCCAGGGAAGCACTTATTCCACTGCACCATCTCCCTGGTCCCTAATCACAGATTCTAGTAGTTAAAAAAAAATTACATGGAGGCATATCACAGTGACTTTCCTGAAGACCCGTGTTGAACGATAAAAGCAGTGAGAGGAAAAAAGACTCAAAGTACAGAGGAACAGAAATAAGAAAGAGAACAGAGTTCTCACTAGATAGTGTGTACAGAAGGCGACAGAGGGACATGTTTTATGTATACTGATACATTTTTAAAAAATCTCCACGTGGAAATCTATGCTTTAGAAATGAAGTAGAAATGAAGAGTAATAGAAACTTGAAAAAGCTGAAGGAGTTCATTGGCAGCAAATGAACATTTCACAACATGTGGAAGGATTCCTCCAGGTAGAAGGAAAACGATGCCGGATAGAAAGTTGAATTTACAAAAAGAAGCGAGCAGTACCAGAGATGACAAAATATACAATACTTTTATTTAAAAAAAATCTCTTTGAATTAGAATTGACCATCTGAGGCAAAATAGTAATAATATGTTGTGGATTTATAGCACATGCACAAGTAAGATAGGGAATAATAATAGTACAAAAGACAAGAGCAGGGGCAAAGAATAAAATATTATTCTTTTCACTTTTCAGTACGATATATGAAATAATGTACTATTACCTGAAGACAAATTAAAATCTATACCACAAGCCTTAAAGCAACTGTTTAAAAATATCTAATAGATTAAAAAAGGAGATAAAATAGAATTAATAAAATATTTATTGATAATTCAAAAGGAGCTTTGGGAACACAGGAAAAGGAACAAAGAACTGATGAGATGAAACATGCAAAAATGTGCTAGATTTAAACACAACCTCGGGGGCTAGGGAGATAGCTCAGTAGAATAAGTGCTTACCTGGCAAGTGTAAGGGCCTGAATTCAAATCCTGGTTCCTCAAAAACAAAAACAAACTTGTTGATAATCCCACTGGTTTTAAGTCATCCAACAGACCAGTTAAAAGACTGAAGTTGTTATAGAAGATAAAACAAATCCTGATCCAAATACATGTTCCCTGTTTTACATACAAAGCTAACCATCAGTCAAAAGTATGAAGGTAGAAGAAATACCCTGGCAGCAAGCTGAGTGGCCGTCCTGTATTAACACAGTTGCGCCTTGTTCCAAGGGGAGGTTTTTGCTATCGTTCTGGTGTAATGAGGCCAACAAAGTAGATAGGCTGTTGGTGAGGAGGTAACTAGCTCTCACAGTTCCAAGGAGGAGGCCCTCACCACACTCTAAGTCAGTGGGCAGAGGGCACAGGGAAGCCACCCTAGCAGAAGCCATTCCTGGGACCGTGGTGGGGAAGCGAGGGAGAGGCAAGCGCAGGTGATTTCTGTGGGCTCAGGGATATCGGAGACTCCAGTTATCTCATACCTTGGCCTGGGGTGACTGGCTTGGTGCAGTGGTGGCTGGGCACGCAAAGGGTGCTAAAGGAGGTGGCTGAGGGTGGGGACTGGAGCGTGGTTGGCGTGCATTTGAAATGCACTCCCTCATCTGAGTGCTTGCCACATTAGAAAGGAAAAACGAAAAGGACCAAGTGTGTAAGAAACTAGACTAATTAAAGGACTGAAAGAAAAAAAGATCTATCCTCTTTGAATTTTATACTTAGCAAACATCTTTGAAAACTAAAAGTAAAATATTTTCTAGTTATACAAACTTGAAATATTTTATTTTATTATTATTATTATTATTATTTTTTGCAAACAAAGATTTTACTGCATAAGGCACAGTGTCAGGCTGAAATCATTTTAGGCATCTTCGAGCAAAGCATCAGGAACACTGTTCCCTGGCATGAGAATCCCCAAAGGGTGGGAGAGCATTCAGTCTTGGGCACGATGCCTGAGGGCAGTAAGTGATTGGCATGGCCCCAACTGTTCCTCTGGGGGTACTGCCACAAGGACAGCTCTTTGGTCTTGAAAAAACAGGTGCAAGCATCCAGAGGCCAAGTTCTGGGGTGAGGGAGGCACAGTGCCGCAGGGACTGCGTCTCTGGACAATCTTTTGGCTCTCAGGGGCTGCATGTGGGCTTCTTCTTGCTGGCAGTTAGGTAGAGGTTGCTGTCATCGCTGTTGATGCGGATAACATCCCCAATGCGCCGGGCCCCTGATTTTTCCAGCTCAGCCAAAACGTTAGCCTCAAAGGTCAGGGCTGCCACGCGGAAGAAAAATTCCTGAACATTTTCACCAGTGAGAGATGAGACTGTGCAGTACTCGGCCTTAATCTCTTGAACCACCTTCAGGGCATCTTTCTCCATGAGGGCATACTGAGCAGGTGTACTCAGGTCCTTCTTGGAACCCACGAGGAAGAGGAGCACACTGGAAGGGTCATTCTCCCTGAGAGCATCAGCAAGCCACTGCTTGGTATGTTCCAGGGATACCACATCATTTAGATTGAAGACAATGATGATTGCTTGAGCTCCTCGGTAGTAAGTTGATGCAATGCATTTAAATCTCTCCTGTCCAGCGGTGTCCCAAAGCTGGAGGCTGAATGGGACCCCCAACACTTCAAATCGTTCCATCTCAAAATCCACTCCAATGGTGGCCTTGTAATTCTTATCAAAGGTGTCTTTGCAGAACCTATTAATGAGGCAAGTCTTCCCCACCGACAGGTCTCCTACAACAATGACCTTGGAGATCTTAAATCCCACGGTGCCTGTCCGGTGCTCCTGACAGGCGCAAGTAACGTGAGGATGGAAGTCTTTGTGCACGTGCAAGGCGGTCTCCTTCCTCAGGCACTGGGGCAGCTCGGGCAGGACGCGGTCCCTCCGCACGGGCGCCAGGAGGTTCATCTTGCCTTCGACCTTGCGTGGCGCCCTGAGACGGCGCCGAGGTCTGATCTGCCTCTGCCTCCCGGACCCGTGGAGACCCCACAGTCACGTGCGGCAAGGGGGTTCCGACGATCACTCGTGGCCACGGGGAGACTGTGGGAGCCCACAGCCTCGGGTACCAAGCGGTGCCTTCCTGGGGACTCCTACTCGGCTGAGCTGGTGATGGAGATTCGGTGATTGCAGCGCAGCATCTAAGACAGAGACATTTGACGTCCATTGCCTCTCCCTTCCAGGCTGCAGTATAGATCAAATGGGGGGAGAGCTGGCTACCAACTGCCTGTCTCCATGCAAAATGAACAAAGGAGGCGCAAGGGCCTGAGGTTCAATACCCGGTTCCGCAAAAAAAAAAAAAAAAAAAAAAAGAAGATACAAAAATGTGTGAGGAAAAAAAAATTAAAAAAAAAAAAAAGCAAGGAATCGGGGAGGGGGTTAATAAAA
>PVKA01047346.1:0-14292 GCA_004027165.1 Ctenomys sociabilis | reverse complement strand
ATTTAGGAGTTTACATGGCCTCAAATAGGAAGAATATTAAACACGTGTTCCACAACATACTACCATATCACAAGTAGTAGTTTCTTTGGCCTTGAGGAAAATCTCAGTGTTTGTTGGGGTCCAGGCCACAGTGCCCCTCTGAGTACAACCCAGAGGAAACATGATCTGACCTTGGAGTCTGGACAAACAACATTCGCCACCAAGCCCAAACAGCAGGCACAAAGTTCTGTGGCTGAGACCCTTAGAATGGGGTCTCAGGTGGAATGGCCGCTACCATTTTCCTGCAACTAATGCTAGTCAGTCAGTTTTTTAATAAACTTCTTGCCCCATCTGCCATCACGAAGTTCTATGTCTCTCTTGTCCAACTTTTGTTTTTCCCTTGTTCTTTCCCCAGTCCTAGGATTGTTCACAGACTTATTTCTACTATTTCTGAAAAAATTACTGAACTTTTTATTTAAAAAACAAAGCTTTAAAATAATTGATATTTCTTCTCATTCTGATAACACTCGCTTGAATTTAAAGATAAAGGAAGGTGTTTTTTTTCACTGTTTCCTACTGTGTTGATGCATGAGTCCAGAGGTAACCAAGACCAAAATGTTTCCATCTTCTCACATCTTTATGAGTTCTCTTTAGTGGATAGGTGCAATCATAATCTTTAAAAAGGAGGTACTGCAAGGGCTCAGATCAGGAGCAGCTCAGGTTTTGTCACTCGTAGGTGATGCTATAACAAGGTCACATCAAGGTTTTTATGTTGCAGAAATGACTGATCGTCTTCTTCTTCCTATTCCAGCTACAGCAACTACTCTTGACCGAGCATATCCGAATCTGCAAGAACTTAACTCAAGCTTTAATTCAAGCCTGGAAACAAGTAAGAATTTTAGTCATGTTGCAGCCTTAAGCATCATTTTCCATGCTCTAATATAGTATCCTGTTTCCTTTGATATTGGTAACTGAGTCACTAAATTGAAATTTTAAAGGCATATAAAAATAATTTTTCAAAACTTATTTTTGAATTTATCTACAAGGTGATTTCTTATCTATTTGGCTTATAGTTGATGATGTAAAGCCAAATTAATGGAGGAAAAGAGAAGCAATGATCTATCATTATGGATCTACGATGATTGAATTTAGAAAATTGCCCCCTTTTAAAACCATTTAAAATCATTGCTATTACAATTATGAGGTAATTATCTAATTGCTACATTGTCAGAAAGCTAAACATCCTTCCAAATCATTGTATGTTTCAAAATTCACCCTGTACATAGTAGTCTCTTCTTTTTGGAAGGACATGACAACTCCCTCCTTGTGTTTCAACAGCGTCCACTGCTTATGTAAGACTTAACTCAGATAATGGATCTTAAGGAAGATTCCTCAAATCCTTGAGGCCCAAACAGATTTCTGTCTTTTGTGCCTCCATAGAATTTTGTCTGTGGTCTCCCATTTTTATGTGCATGCTGGCACTAAGGACTGAACTCCCAGGCTTGTGTGGGCTGCATGAAAGAATTCATTGCATTCTACTTTAAGTCAAAGCCAATGGTTAGGGTTCTTTCTTAATCCCTTACATCACTTAAATATCACTAATCTTATAGGAAGTACTTATTTATTTAAATTTTAAGAATAGATACTTTCACCAGTTGAAATATATGTTAGAGTTCTTATTATGCAGTAAGGAAAGGAAAGTCACCGTGCCTAATTGAAGATAAGCTATTGCTATTTTTTGGTAATTCTAGGGTCATAAAACCATAATTTGGATTTTAGGACTAAATTGAAGAATAAATTTCTAATGTGTGATTTAAATATAATTTCCCTGGAGGTGACCCAAATTGAGGTTTGATGCTATTTTTAACAAATGTCATCCACTTGTTATTTGTGCCAGACCACAAACCCTGTACAATACTTCTGATTTAGAAGAATTAGATATGTTAATCTGCTTCTGAGTTACATGAGGGAAAGTTTAAGAAAAAATGGTAGTTCTTTGATTATTTGCATTATGCTAGCTAGTATATTCCAAAGTCTCATTTAATAAATAAAATGACCTTTTGCTTTTTGTAAAGAAATGAGGAGGAACCATTTAAGGATGTTTTATTAATGGTATACAAGTTACATAGGGACCAACCTCCACATAAGACATCACCCTCTGCTTTTCTCTAAAGTAGTGCTGTATTTTCCCCAAAATAAGACCTACTTGGAAAATAAATGCTATTATGATTTTAGAAGAGATATCATGCTAGCATTTGTTTTGGAGGTAGGTCTTATTTTGGGGGAAAAGGAGTATTATACTTTCTCCAAATCATTTTCTTTGTCAGTTCAGAGACTGAGGAGTTTAAACCCTTCTGTGTTGAAATATGGCAAATGTGTTGGGAATAGCTTTCTATCAGTCACTTGGCAAGTTATGGTTTTCTGTTTTTGTGAAAACGTGACTAGCTATTTGTCATTCACATCATATAACTCACATACAATATTCACATAGGCATCACCTTCTTGCTTAAGGAAAGATCTGATCTTTCTAGATTTTTCTTGTCAGACATTAGCTGCCCTCTGTCCTAGGGATGACTGAATGAATTAAGCCCTGCTGTGGGAGGGATTTGTGTCAGTGGCACCTGCCACAGGGTGTGATGAGTCCCTTTTATCATCAGGAGCATCCCACCCAGATGTGACAGACCCAGATTCTCATATCACCCCACTAGATCACTGGGAACATCGTCACTGTATTTTAAATCCAGCTCTGTGCTGTGCACGTAACACTGAGATCTCCATTCAGGAAGAATAAATTCCATGAAAATCTCATGTTCAGTGTGAAATAGATGAGAATACTTTATAATAATTTATAACTTTCCTATGTGTACTTTTAAAAAAATTCTCAGATTCAAAACAAAAACCTGTAAAATAAAGATGAAATAAAATCCCTTTTCAGAGATTGGATATAAACATGTGGGCCAAATATATAATACTTTTATCACATGTTCAGATGATTTCACATATCTTTTAGAGAGTTCTTCCTCTCATTTAAAAAAAATCATTGTTTTTCTGAATTTTTCATGTATCATAATAAAAACAAAGCTCTGTGATCAGTGGCATTTCTATCTTGAGGTCAGGTGAATATCCAACTAGAACAAAGTATTAAAATTTCATTGACTGGCCTCTGAAGCATAAATTAGTCTAAGATTTTAAGAAGACAAGCATTAGGTATACAAACATTATGTCCAGTTCTACCAAGATGGTACATGCTACCACCCTGGAATCTCTGGAGCCCTTTCTGACTCTGTGGGAAAGATGCTACAGCTTTAGTTTTAGCCCCAGTTCCATTACCTATCCCTTGCACAATCTTACCTAAGTCTTGTGACTTCTCGATCTTGTTCTATTTATTCTTTTAATAATTTTATTGAGAAACAAAAGCAATGAGACAGTTTCAAAACCAAACTAGGACAGTTTCAATAATTAATACACTGCATATTGTTGCCTCAGTAGTTATTCATTATACAAGATACAGACATGATATCCTGTGCACAAACACTATTAGAACAAATCATTGAATTAAGAGAATGTAGCTGTATATCTATCATAACTATTTTGAGTATACAGATATAAAATGGTTGTTCATTTCTATCCCTTTTTTATTTAACTCTGTCAAAGAAGGATATTTCACTGTCATTTTGTGTGAATTCAACAAAATATTCCAATGTAGTCCAGTAGTCTATAATAGTAGTAAGTTATCTGTAGAACTGGCATTGTCAGAAGTTGTTGACTTCAGCCTTTTACAGTTCAGCCTATTAATATGGCATTATGTTTTATGCTTCATTTTTATCATTTTCTGCTGGATGGCCAAAACCAAGGTAAAGCCAGATCTATATAACAAGAAATGTAACTTTTGTATCTGATAAGGTCAGTCAGATCCTCTCAGGATTTACCCTGAAACCCTGTACCACAGTTTGTAGTCCTTTGTCAGTGTCAACCATGTGGATGAGTCACAGCCATTGCTTGACCAATCACTCAAATAGAAATACTAATAAGAACTACTTCACAAAGTAGTTGTGAGAATTATAGGTGATGATATATTTAAAATGGAGCAGTATATGGCCCCAATGTGAGCTTCTATGTGTTTTTTGTATTTCCTTATGCTTCTTGTATTATATATTATAATGAAGTTGCTAAATTACCATATTTAACTTATGAAGTTGCTCATACTTAACTGTATTTCAAATCATAAAGTCATCATATCATTTGGTTTAACCTAGTGTTTACAGATTTTTATGTTTTCTGTGCCCCTTTAATAAACTGTGGCATCCCTAAAGTTAGTGATATATTATAAATCTTATATTCTACAGTATCTCCTAAGTACCTGGCATGAGGTTTTTAATGAATAATTGTTATATATTCACATGAACGAAAAGGTAAAAAAGAAAGAAAGAAAGAAAGAAAGAAAGAAAGAAAGAAAGAAAGAAAGAAAGAAAGAAAGAAAGAAAGAAAGAAAGAAGCTCCTCTTACCCCAACACCTTAAGCGCTCTTTGGCTACAACTTAGTTTCATCCATGTGTGTCAGGAATCATGTGTTAAAGTAAAGATAAAGTTATACAGGAAGAGAAATTCTTCTTGTCCATTACACATCATAAATATTTAGTCTTTCCTAAAAACCTTTCTACAAACCTTAACTTCAGGTTATAGAACTAATGTCACAGACTAATACTGTGACATACTGCAGAACTATTGTGTCACATCATTTTTGTGTCAATTGGCAATTCTGCTTGCATGGAAATAACTACTTGACAGCTCTACTCCTGGCCCATCGCTGCCTCTATAACTGCTGAACAGCTCTCTGGGTGTGAATCATTCATATGTACCAGGCATCCTCAATATTAAAGTCTTACTACTCGATGACAACACAGCTAAATGAGCCACAGCATAAGGCAAGTATGCCTTATGGAGAATCATAGCATTTTTTATGAAGTTTATTGAGAAACAAATAGCAATGGGGCAGTTTCAAAATTGATTAATAGGACAGTTTCAATAATTAATACATTACATATTTTTGTCTTTGTAGTGGTTATTCATAGTACAAGATGCAGACATGATATCCTGTCCAAACATCATTACTATAAAGCTCTCATCTCACTGAATTAAGACAAAGTAGCTGCATATCTTAACTATTTTATATATATAGATACAAAATGGTCCTTCATTTGTATCCCATTTTTTGTTTAGTTTTGTCAGAGATGGGTATTCTCTTGCCATTTAAATATTGTAGGTGTGTAAATTCAGCCAAATAATTCAATATAGTCCAGTAGTCCATAATAGTAGTGGGTTATCCGTAGTACTGGCAATGCCAGAAGTTGTTAACTTGAGCCTTTTACAGCTCAGCATACTAATATGGCTTTACTTTTTGTACTTCATTTTTATACTTTTCTGGAGAATGATGAAGACCAAGATAAAGGAAGACCTATATAACAAGAAATGTAACTTTTGTATTTGCCAAGGTCAGTCAAATCCCCTCAGGATTTATCCTGCAACCTTGTACCGCAGTTTATAGTCCTTTGTCAGTGTCACCCATGTGGATGAGTCATAGCCTTTGCTTGACCAATTTGCTGCCTGTGAAAGCCTGAGAGAATGTTTTCTCTCCATGGAACTCTCCTTAGGCACACTCTCCATGATGTACAGCATTTCTTTGTCCCAAGGAATTTGAGCTTTGGACATGCACTGGGGGCTGTACCGACAGAGTGATCTGACGTGGGTGCTGACTTAGAATGCTTGACAGTCTTCTCATATATAAAGGATTCAGCAAATGATTCAGTTAATGAACACAATTCTTGTGATCCCTTTTAAGGGAACCCTGCTTATGTTGGCTTCTTCATGGACCCAGACGAATGGTGAAACCCTCCTGACTCACATGTAGCACTAATCACCAGGTGATGTCAAGCACTCCAGGGATGCTATTGATCCCGCTTCCTCACTTCTTACATTGTGTAATTATATACATAGAAATCAAAGTATAAGCTGGGCGTGGTGGCGCAAGCCTGTAATCCTAGCACTCGGGAGGCTGAGGCAGGAGGATTGCTGTGAGTTCGAGACCAGCCTGAGCTACAAAGTGAGCTTAAGGCCAGTCTGAAATGCATAGTGAGACCCTGTCTCAAAAAGACAAAAAAAAAAAAAAAAAAAAAGTATACAAAAAACAGCTTAAGTAGGCCTCTCAGCACACCAAACAGAGAGCAAAGAAAATGTCGGGTGCTATGTATCCATCCTTAGATAAGTGATCTGAAGTATAGATAATTTATAGTAATAAGTCAACCAAAAAGGTAGTATTCAGTTATCTCAAATATAGAGTCCCATGATTGTTTTCCTGACTGAGATATGCACATAATGACTGGCATTGGTGTGGTACATCTTTATACCTTATATACACTGCCTTAATTTCTCATGTAGTGGTTGGAAATAGAGATTCCTAATAAGATAAAGATTAGGTCTCATTTTTTTTCTCTTTTAGCTTCCAGAAGTCAGTGCTGAGCCACAATCCATGGCACATAGGTATAAGTAGGTATTTACCACTTATTTATAAGAGACCTGTTCTCTTCAGTGCTAAACTGAGATGGAGATCCCATCTGATGGTAAACAGATTTTGACAGGTTTTGTATTTCTTTTAGAAACTAAACAATAAGAAGCTAGTTATAAAAGTGCCAGTAATCAAAGTAAGTATATCTGTAAGTCTGAAAAAGATGATGAAGGGTCTCCCTAACAATTCTGGTGTGCCTGTGCACACTGATTCCTAGCATAGTTGCTCTGCCAAAGAACAACACATCATTTTCAAAGATGATACCCAAGGCAAACATTCCTTCACCCTCAGTGACTTTTTGGTGACTCAAGAAATCTAGCACCCCAGATTTGGCTGTGACCTCCTAGTGCCTGCAGAGGCACTCAGCAAAGCCTGCTGATTTGCTGCTTAGTGCCCCAGTTTCAAAAACAACTCTTCAATCCCTGGATTCATGAGAACCTCAGATAGACACTTCACGTGGGGCTCTTTTACTGGGAGAACACATGAAACTGTGACTCCTGAAAGGCCTTCAGCCACAGTGATCCTGCTTGTGATTAACAGTCTTTTCAAATAATATACACGTGTGTAAGAAATACAATATTTTGAATCTTATATAGATCTCCTTGACTTATCCAAGTTAATCTATACAAAAGGCAGTCTATACATCACATGTTATGGCTTTAACAAAGTATTGAAGAACAGATATTATTCTCTTGTAGATAATTATCTTCAGTTTAGTAATTATCATTAATGAAAATACAGGCTTCACTCTCCTAATTTATTGCATAGTCAATTCTTCTGAAATAAATTCTATTGTGCATTAAGGATTAACTATATCTGCTAATCAGTTGTAGTTATATAGACATTTCATTAGTTTTCATTCATTACTATTCAAGTTATACCAGCACTTGAAAGCTGAGCATGCATGAATATTTGGTGATGGACATCCTAGGCAATTTCCTGCAACTGCCATATTTATGTCATGAACAGTCGGTGTAAAACATAGCCCCTACTTCAGGGCAAACTGTTCTTTGAATACGCATAGTTCCTTCATGAATTGATACTATTGAATATGTGCAGAAGAATAAAGATAAAAGAACAGTCCCTTATGCACTATAAGGTCTCATACACCATGGCATCAGAGCATTATAGTAGACGCATATTTTAAGGTCACTTGTGAGCCTTGGGCTATACAAGTGTCTTCCATGTCTTTACTGTGGTAGGTTATCTTTTGATTTTTTGTATGTCATGCTTTTCATCTCTTCTGAGATACCTTAACAGGCAGAATTTTAAAACAGCAAGGCCAGGGAGATGACTTAGTAGAATAAGTGCATCCCTGGAAAGCACAAGGGCCTGAGTTCAATCCCTGGTTCTGCCAAAAAAAAAAAAAATTAAAACCTCAAATTTTAATTGTTGTGGAAGCTATGTGTACAGCAAGCCCATCTGCGCTCTCTGTCATAGCACCTGTGGCTTCCTGTACCTCCCACTGCAAAGCTCTGCCAGGCAAAACACACACGTCTTCTGTCAGATGGAGAAACCACTACCACTGTTTTCACTGTGATATAAATTCTCCTTTCTGTGAATCCCAAAGTCTTTTGAAACTGCCTTCTTCAGCATTCAGCAGGAGTGGCTTAACTACACACATTTTCTTTCTTTCTAGATTGCAAGTAGTTTGGGAGCAGAGACTGTTTTCCTTATATTTATATGCTCCTCTCCCCTCATGACTTAGTCAAGGCCTTGCACAAATGGAAATATGAGAAGATTTGTTAAATGAATGCCGTACTGAGTTCTATGGATTACTTGGGAGCTAATGCAGAAGTACAGTGGGGAGAAAAGTACTACCACTATTTCATGGTGCTCAGTTTGGCCTTCTTCTACCAACACTAAAACTAATGCAGAGACAACATAAGTCTTTCCACTGGCAGCAGTGGATGTATTTCCCCTTTGTTTTGCTTTCTCATAAAAGGCAAGTAAACAAAAGTTCCTAAAAAGTCGCAGAGATGCTCATTTTGGGTTTGGGTTTTTCAACTTGGATGGTCTGATTTTTTCTGAGTTCCTTGTGTATTCTAGATGGTATTCCTTTGTCAGAGGAAGAGCTGGCAATTTTTTCTCACTCTCTGGGCCATCTCTTCACTCCGTTGATGATTTCTTTTGTCATGCAAAAGCTCTTTAATAAGATGAGACCTTAGTTGTCGTTTTGTGACACTTTCTGCACAATTGGGATTTTGGTTGTTAAGTCTTTACCTACATCAGTGTCTTCAATAGTCCTAACTGTTCTTTCTTCCAGGTTATTTAAGGTTTATGTTTCAAGATTTAGACCTTTGATCAACGTTTATTTAAGATTTGTGCATGGTAACAGACATGGGTCTAGTTTTAGTCTTCAGCATTTGGAAAGCTGATTTTTCTAGCATCACCTGTTAGAAAGACTTTTATCCAGGGAAAGTATTTGGGCTCTTGTTGAAGATAACAATAGTTGAGTGCATTTTGAGTTCTTTTTGCATCTTCTAGGCTGTTCCATTGATCCTTTGGTCTGTTTTATTTTCCCAGTACCATGCTTTTTTCAATTATTTATTTATTTAATCAATACATTGTAATTGTTATCTTCTTAGTGGCTATTCATAAAACAAGAAGCAAACAGGATACCCTGCCCAAACACTATTACTATAAATCTTTCTTCTCATTGAGTTAAGCAAAAGTAGCTGTATATCTATCCTAACTATTCTGTGTATACGAATACAAAATGGTCCTTCCTTTGTAGCCCCTTTTTTGTTTAATTCTTTCAGACATGGGGTATTACCTTGGCATCTAAATACTATAGGTGTGTGAATTCAGCAAAACAATCCAACACAGTCCAGCAGTCCACAATAATAGTGAGTTATCCACAGAAGTTCTTGACTTGAGTCCTTCACAGCTCAGTATATTAATATGGTTTTATTTATACACCTTGCTTTTATTCTTTTCTGCTGGATGGTTAATACAAAGATAAAGCAAGACCTATTTAACAAGAAATGGAACTTTTCTATCCGATAAGGTCAGTCAAGTACCCTCAGGGTTTATCCTGTAATCCAGTACTGCAGTTTGTAGATCGTTTGTCAGTGTTAGCCATGTGGATGAGTCACGGCCATTGCTTGACCAATTTGCTGTCTGTAAAAGCCTGAGAGAAAGTTTTCTCTCCATGTGACTCTCCTTATTGCTGGTATTTTTTTGAGGATATTTGCATCTATATTTATTAGGGAGATTGGGCCCATACTTCTCTTTTTTGGTTAGATCCTTCTCTAGTTTGGGTATCAAGATAATAATTGCTTCCAAGAATAACCTTGGGAGTATTGCTTCTCTTTCAATTTCATTAAAGAGTTAACAGAGTAACAGCATTAGATCTGTTCTAAATTTCTTATAAAATTCAATAGTAAATCAAATGAGATCTGGGATTTCTTTGTTGGTAAGATTTTAATTATATTTTCAATTTTATTTATTGAGAGTGTGTTATTTTGAATTTTTATATATTCTTGATTTAGCTTAGGTAATTTATATGTACCTAGGATTCTGTCCATTTCTTCCCTATTTTCCATTGTATTATTATACAGGTTTTTGAAGTAGGTATTGATGATCTTTTAGATTTCTGTAGAATTCATTGTGATTTTACAATTTTTATTTTTGCTTGCATGGATTTGAATCTTTTCTTTCTTTTCTTTTATAAGGGTGGCTAAGAAATTAACAATTTTATTCAATTTTTCAAAGAAACATCTTTTCAATTTATTTATTCTTTGTATTGTTTTCTTAGTCACAATTACATAAATTTCAGTTGTAATTTTTAAAATTTCCTCACTCATCACAGCTTGGGCCTGGCATATTCTTTTTCTAGAACTCTGAAGTTCAATATTAGCTTTGTTTTCCTGATGTCACAGTTCACCAATCACTATAAATTTCCCTGGTAGAGCTGTTTCTTCTCCTCTCTCCTTTCCTTGATAAAAATTGTCTGTAGCTATAAAAAAGATGAAGCTATACAGATAACTAAAAGCTATGCCCTTAAAACAAACTTTTTCTTGTTTTTCAGAAAGGCAACTTTACCTTAACTGAAATAAATTCAGCATAAATTTTATTTCACTGAGCTTTTAGAACATTCAGGGCCTAGATGAGGCATTTGTTGATAATCCATACCATTATTCAAGTTGAGTGTGAATTCAATGAAAGTCCAAAATACTCCAAAATCTGAACCTTTTTGAGTGCTGACATGCTATCATATATGGAAAATACCATACCTAACTCATTTAATGGGTCATAGTCAAAACACAGAGATACTAAAAATATTGAATAAAATTACATTCAGGTAATATGTATTAGGTATTCATGAAATATAAATAAATTTTAGGTTTAGGTTTACCCATAAGAGATCTTATTAAATATATGTGGATATTCCAAAATTTTAAAAAATAACTGAAATACTTCTGGTTCAAAACATTGCAGATACCAGATATCCAAGCCATTGTAGTTGGATATTTTTGTGTGTACATATATAAGCCCTAATTTAAAATTTGATTTTGCTTCAGAAATTCGGGTATAAGGATTCAGCTTTTCTGCATCAATTTGAACAACAGCATAAGTAATGTATTGGCTTATAGTTACATGGCCAGGATAGACCCTGACAGCCTCTTTGACTTGTGCTGTAGCTGGACTGAAGATGTAGAACAGGATCTCTGGTCAGAACTCTGATACTTCAGAAGAAAGAACGTCCCCTTCACCATCTCATCCCATCCTATCTCCAGCCACTCTCTCCTAAATATTGTCCTATGTATTCTGCTTTTCCTAAGTAAAAGGTCAGTAGAGGAAAAATTTGAATTAGGTATAATTCGTCTTTGGAAAACTCTAAAATTTAGTTTTCTCTACTAAAAAATCTTTGAACTTTCAAGAACAACTTTCTAGAGGCTGGGGAGATGGCTCAGTGGAATAAGTGCTTCCCCGGCAAACACAAGGGCCTGAGTTCAATCTATGGTTCTGCAAAAAAAAAAAAAAAAAAAAAGAACAACTTTCTAAAGTATAATAAATCACAGTGTGAGAAGCTCTTAGGCCAGGAAGACCACAATAATATTCACCAATTCCTTTCTGTCCTGCAAATTGTTCTTTGCGAGATATTTATGAGCAAGTGCCTTATTTATGAATTATTGATGGACTGATGAAATCCCTATCTACACTTGAAGAAATCAAAAGACTGAAAGGGAAGAAGCATATCAAAACGATATTCAGGGAGGTGAGGTTATTTAAAGAAAAAGTAAAGTATGAAGTGTTTTCAGTTGAACAGAATAATCTGGGAGTAAATATACTTCTGTTGAGACCACTGTCATTTAAAAGTAAGATTTGAAGATGAGTGATTGGGGCTTTATTGGTGATTCCAAATCCACAGGAAAAGCCTAACAGTCTACTAGGTTGTCAGTATAGACAGCCGACTCCTGAAACCTCAAGATGCTAATGTGATGGCTTTTGGTGGGCACGCTGTTAGAATCATCGGCGGTCCTCAGCAAGTGATGATGCTGGAGCTCTACCGCAGACACTGGTGGAGCACAGATACAGTTGATGTTTTCTGTAGCTGCTGTAACAAATCTCCACAAACTGTGGGCTTAACAGAATCTATTTTCTCACAGTTCTGGAAGGCTGGAAGTCCAAAATCAAGCTGTCATGGTGGTTCTTGCAGGAGCTTCTAAGGAAAATCTGTCCCATGCCAATCTGCTCTAGGTTTTGGTGGCTGCTCCCAATTCAGAGTTTCTTGCTTTCAGGACACAGGACACATAACTCTAATCTTGTCAGTGTTTTCATTTTGCCTGTATTTCTTCATCTATTCTTCTTTTCTGAATCTCACAATGAAACCTGTCCCTGAACCTAGAGGTTACCCCACTTCAGGATAATCTCTTAAGATTTTTACCTTAATTCAATAGCATCTCATTGTTCTAAAAATTGTTTTATCAAGTAAAATAATCAGGCAACTTGGATATATCATTCCATCATATTTCAGAATAATCAGTGAAATACATTTTAATAGATATGAATGGATGAATAGATTCATCCAAGTGAATAAATGCAGAAGACTTGGGAAGATTAGAAAAACTATTTTTTCATCCATTCAAGTAAGATGATTAGTGAATAATGAAATGCTTAGATATACTCTCTACTGGGTGAATCAAATGACGCTGGCCTGAACTCAGTCCCACCTTCTCCAAACATTATCTGTGTCCTACTACAGGACTGCATAGCATCTTACCAGATGCTTCTGCCCAGGAGAGCTGAGTTGAAGCCCGTAGCTCAAACTGCCAGTTTACAGGAAATGAGGGGGATAGAGGAACATTTTAAATGATCTTTTAAGAATTCGATAAACTAAAAGATATTTTCTGGTTTTCTCATCGATAAAAAAATGTAGTAATAATAATAATTTAAAAAGAAGCCAAATGTAGTGGCACATGCTTATAATCTTAGCTACTCAGGATGCTCCTTCAAGAGAACACTTGTATACCAACACATGAACTTTATATTTCCTATGTGGTCAGTGAAGTCCTCTCAGGGTTTATCTTGTAGTCCTGTACATTATTCTGTAGTTCCTTTGTCTGTGTCATCCATGTGGATGAGTCACGGCCAAGGCTTGACCAGTTTGCTCTCTGTGAGAGCTTGAGAGAAAGTTTTCTCTTCATGTGACTCTCCCCAGGCACACTATAGAACTTCAATCTCTTTCCTCTGTGTGTGGCTCCATAATCTCCTTGTTCAGAAAATTTGGAGCTCACCTGAGTTTCATGATGTTGCAGTACAGGTTCTCCTATGTCCTGAGTCTTCACTGACCTTGAAAGGCTAGGGCCAAAATGTTGGCTGGCCTTGTGGCTCTTCTATTTTTCCAACTCTGACTTGTGAACTTAGGTTGTTAACCATCCAGAAAAAAAGCTGATTAATATCCTGCAGCACATGCCATTCACTTTGCCTTATCTGACTCAATTGATTTTACTTGTTGTACGTTTCCTTTTGTATTTCTGCTTTTCACTTGTTATACTAGGGAGACTATACGATATTTACACATGTGTGTCTGGTTTATTTCACTTATGAGTATATGTTCAAGTGGCATCCACTTCAGTATAAATGCTTCGAACTTATCATTCTTAATAGCTGAGTAATAGTCTTGATCTATCTGGGTCTTAACCATCCAGCAGAAAAGTATAAAAATGAAGTATACATCGTGGGGCCATAATATTAAGCTGAGCTGTAAATGACTATGGTCGACAATTTCTTTGAATAACTCACTATTTGTTGTAGAATGCTTGACTGTGTTGGATTGTGGTGTTGAGTTCAAGCACCTAAGTTAGGTGAATGTCAATGGAGTGCCCACCTTTGACAGGTGTAGACAAAGGAAGGGGTGTAGAAAGAAAAAATCATGATGTGTGTGTATAGACAGTACAGTTGGGATAGATAACGCTGTGCTTCTACATAATCCTATGAGAGGCAAGATCTGCAATAATGGTGGTTGGACAGGATATTATGTTGGCTTCTAGAACTACGGTCATCCACTAGGAAGATAATTATTGAATTTTTTATATAATTCAGGTATAAAAAAAAAGATAAGTAAGCAGCTACACTCTTAATTCACTGATAAGAGATATCTGCTAAAATAATATCTGTAAATATAATATCATGTATGTACCTTGTACAATACCAAAACAGTATGAAAACAATTTTCAATGTATTAATTTATCAAATCTGTATTGTTAAGTTGGCTTGAAACTGTCTGATTGACATTTGTAGTTC
>PVKA01047345.1:0-14363 GCA_004027165.1 Ctenomys sociabilis | reverse complement strand
CTTGACCAGAATGCTCTCTGTGAGAGCCTGAGAAAAAGATTTCTCTTCATGTGACTCTCCCCAGGCACACTATAGAACTTCAATCTCTTTCCTCTGTGGCTCCACAATCTCCTTGCTCAGAAAATTTGGAGCTCACCTGAGTCCCATGATATTGCAGTACAGGTTTTCCTATGCCCTGAGTCTTCGCTGACCTTGAAAGACTTCTTTAAAACAAATTGAGGGCCAGCAAGATAGCTCTGCTGTCTAAAGCGATGGCTTAGGCAACTTGGGCAGGTGCATGTGACCCCGGTTCCATCCCAGCACCACATGCAGTATCAGACCCATCCTCTGGGCAGATGAGCCAGCAGGGGCTGCGGGAAGGAACAATTTTAGTTGTTCTTTGATAGGTATGTTGATACATTTTCAGTGAGTAAGTCACTGAACACTGAATGGAAATTTCATACATTCATAGGCCAGTTTTGTAAGGTCCAGGTTATTTAGGAGTAATTTCAGGCCAGGCATGGTTATAGGCACATGCCTATAACCCCAGCACTCAAGGCTGAAACAGAACAGCTGTGAGTTCAAGGACAGCCTGGGCATTATAAGTGAGACTCTATTTCAGATTCTCCCCTCCTCAAAAAAAAAAAAAAAAAAGAGTCAGGCAAAAATGAGGTACTAAGCCTTTGCCTTCTGTACGCTTGCGTCACAGGTCTAATGAGAGGCCACAACAGGCCAGCACCACTCTTCTGGAGAACAACCAGCAAAGCGGATCTTCGCTGAGCAGTGTCAGCACAATGCCTGCTCCATTCTGTCCATCTGTCAGAAATGTTAATCCTAGTGTGGACTCACACAGAAGTTTTCATTACAGAGAAAACTCAGTGGTTCCTTCATTCAACACACAGCCTTCAAGTGAAAGCGTGGAGAGCTTCCGCAAAAGGGTTAGTGGTAATATCATCTTTCCTTTGTGTCTGAGATTTCTGATTTAATTTTTTTGTACTGGGAATTGAACTCAGGACCTTGAGCCTGCCAGACAGGCACTTGTACCACTGAGCTGTATCCTGGGTCCCTGATTTCATTATTTTTGTTGATTTGGTGAAATACAGGGCAGGGGAAGTAGCTCTTTGTAGGGCACTGGGCTAGCTTGCATAAGGCCCTGAGATTGATCATGTGGAGGGGTCAATCTGATGTTTAGTTGACTTACACATATGAAGTAAAGATCACAATAATATATTTTAATATAAAGAAAGGAAGCAGAAATTTACGGTTTTTAAAGTTGATGTAGTTTCCATTTTTAAGAGATATTTGTTGACTTTATTCAATAAGTGTAACTGAACCAGATGTGGTATATTTGTAACTTATTTTCAGAATTGTGATAACTGCATGAGTTCACTGATATGTAGATATATGTAATACAGTGTGTAGATTTAGCATATTTCATGTCAAAGAAGAACTAAACATGGCTGTTAGGGCAGTGTTGTCATCTTTCTTGTTGGGACTGCAGTGAGGTATCAGAAAATGATGCTCAGAACACAGGTAAGAGAGCTGGCCATTGAGGTCACAGCTTTGTTGCTGGCACACAACTCATGGGTGGGATAAAGGCATTGAAGTGACTCACTGCAGACTGCATAGGTAGGCACACACTTAGTGGAAGAACAAGCACCTGACATCTGTCCCAGCTACTCACTGCAGAGACAGCAGACAGATCTTTCTCTGCCAGGAGGACAGCCCTGTAAGGGGTCAGGGTGCCTTGATCCCCATTACCTTCTGGGAGCCCTCTCTTCCTGGAGGGAGGTGAAGACAGTGTGGGCTTCTCCTGTCCCTCCTGCTAGGACTTAAATGAAAATTTAAATTATTCTCATCTTTGTATGTCTCAAGTCATGAGAAGTGGCAAGATGCATGTTAGATGGTGAAGAGAAATCTGTTTTGTATTTTTAATCTTGCCCTCAAATAACCCAACATATGCAGAATTTAGTTACAGAGTGATTTGAGTAATCAAAGTTTTATGATTTTTTCCTTCAAATTCCATTCTGTGATACTTAAAAATTCTATTTTAAAATAGTTTATTTATTTATCTATTTATGTGTTTATTTATTGATTGTGTTTTAGTACAGGATCTATAGACTACAGGGTCTCACCACTTTGATTGAACTCATAGTGATCTACCTGTGTTTAGCCTCCCAAGAACTGGTATTACAGGCTTAAGTCACCACACCCTCTGTGTGTGTGTGTGTGAATTCAGTGTATTTAATGACTATTAACAATTCCCATTTTTTGTATTCCTTATATTCATGAATTTAGATTTCACTTTATTATAGAACTACTCTTTATGTCTCATGTTGAACATGCTCTATTATAGTTTTACATGTATATTTTTTCTAAGGTGATTTATTTTTATTTTTTTTTGGCGGAACTGGGGATTGAACTCAGGCCCCTGCGCTTGCCAGGGAAGCACTTATTCCACTGAGCCATCTCCCCAGCCCTCTAAGGTGATTTAAGAATGTATAATCTTTCCTGAACATGAGTGAAGCAACTGCATAAAATTGCAAGCTCAGGGAGACAATGGCAAACCCATTCCTGCCTGACCAGTTGGCTGTGTGACTTCAGCCTATTTATGATCTCTGTAGTAGATCATGGGTCAAATTAGAGACTTTGTGGCCTTCAGTACTCTCTGGAATCATGTTTAAATAATTTTAAAAATTTAAAAGAAGAACACTTTTCCATGAAACTATATATGAAGCAGAAATAGAGCTGTCTAGGGGAAGAAGGGGTGGAGGCTGTGGGACATGTCATCTGATCATCCTGTGGTGTTCTCCACAGCTGAATTTATGCATTTTGGTTTTGTGGGTGGGGCCAGGGAAATGGGTCAGCAGCATAAGTACCTGCCCAGAAAGGGCAAAGTCATGAGTTTAATGTCCCTTACAAATAAAAAAGTTTCTGGGGGTGTGGAATAAAAACATAAAATCTATCATCTAAGGGCAATAAGTAAGTAGGAGAAGAACTTTTGTAGGAAAAGACAATTACATTGGTACTTCCTTCATGTCTTGCAAAAGTGTGATTTGCATTTTACACAGTGTTCATGGTAGCATAAGATTATTTCAAGCTTTGTGTGGTAGCATATACCTATAATTCCAGCACTTCAGGTGGCTGAGGCAGGAGGATCACCATGAGTTTGAGGCCAGCCTGGGTTACATAGTGAATTCAAGAACAGTGTGAATTACTTAGTGAAACCCTGACAAGGAAGAAAAAGAAGTGTTTGGGAATCCATCAAAGAACGTGTCTTACACCTATAATTCTTAAAAGCATTGATTTTGAGATGTTTATTGTACTGGGAATTGAGCTTAGCACCTCGTGCTTGCCAGACATGTGCAGTGCTGCTGAGCTGTATTCCCAGAACTTCCTAAAGACATTGGATGTTGTCACTGCTACCACAAAGTATTATGTTGTGAGTGATACTCCTAAATTGAATGTTAGTCAGAAGAAACAAAATACATTGGGGTAGTCCTACACATTTAATAAATAAAGTATTATTTTCATTGTGTTATAGAAAAGTTGACCCCTAACTTCTGAAAAGATAGTAAAGTTACAGTAGGATCTCTGTACTATTTTCCTTGTTCCCATTTCTAGAGAGTGATGAGCCAAAGAAAGGTTGAAAACTGGCTCTAACCCATGTTTATCCTTATGAAGCAAATTTTATGAAATCTTTGTATATTAATATTTATTTGGTAAAAATCAAAATAGTATTTAGACTCTTTTGCTAGTACATGTTTTGCATGGTACTAGAGCAATGCAACTTTGTCCATTTTTGCATTTCAGCGAACTGTACTGAAAAATTCCTATCAATATATGTAAAATTTTAAATTATTTTCAAAGTAGAATCAATTTCCAGGAAAAAAATTTACAGTGAAAAAACTAATTTAAGTTTTATTATGGGAAGAGTTTTGATAAGAACTAGAAAAATATGAACCTTATACTTTGTTTTAATAAAACAACACACAATAAAGAACTAAAATACATTAAGGGGGCTGGGGAGATGGCTCAGTGGAATAAGCACTTCTCTGGCAAGCGCAAGGGCCTGAGTTCAATCCCTGGTTCCACCAAAAAATAAATAAATAAAATACATTAGGGCCCTCAAACTGGACCCAGTCCAGAAATGGGCATCTGAGATGTACACACACTTCTCAGAGGATGAAATTAAGGAAGCAAATAAATATATGAAAAAATGCTCCATATTGCTAGCCATCTGTGAAATGCAAGTTAAAACATCACTGAGATACCATCTCACCCCAGAAAGAATGGCTATCATAAAGAAATCAACCAACAACAAATGCTGGAGAGGATGTGGGGGAAAGGGAACTCTTCTCCACTGCTGGTGGGAATGTAGACTGGTGCAACCAGTGTGGAGATAAATGTGGAGACTACTCACTGAACTAGGACTGGAAATCTCATTCAAGTCAGCTATCCCCCCTACTGGGAATTTTCCCCAGAGGAACTGAAAACATTATATCATAGTGATATATGTGCATTTATGTTTATAGCAGCACAATTTGTGATAGCAAAATCTTGGAAACAACCAAGATGTCCGTCACATGAGGAATGGTTGGAAAAGATGTGGTATTCTTATACAATGGAGTATTACTCAGCTATAAAGAATGATAAACTTGAAGCATTTATATTTAAGTGGATGCCATTTGAACATATACTCATAAGTGAAATAAACCAGACCCACATGTGAAATATCACATAGTCTCCCTAGTATAAGAAATCAAAAGAAGAAATGCTAATAGAAAGGGATAACAACAACTAAAGGGAATTTAGACAGATAGTTAGGGTAAACTAAACTGCATATGTTGCAGGGTAATAATCAGCTTCTCTTCTGGATGGTTAACAACCTAAGTTCACAGATCAAAAATTGAAGAAATGAAAGGGCTGCAAGGTCAGCCAACATTTTGGTCCTACCCTTTCAAGGTCAGTGAAGCCTCAGGACATAGGAGAACCTGCACTATAACATCATGGAACTCAATTGTGCCCCAAATTTTCTGATCAAGGAGATTATGGAGCCACAGAGGAATGTGATTGATAATCTATAGTGTGCCTAAGGAGAGTCACCTTGAGATAAACTTTCTCTTAGGCTTTCATAGAGAGCAAATTGGTCAAGCAATGGCCATAACTCATCCACAAGGCTGACACTGACAAAGGATCTACAGTGTGAGGTACAGGGTTACAGGATCAACTCTGAGGGGACTTGACTGACCTCATCAGATACAAACGTTACATTTTTTTGTTATATAGGTCTTGCTTTAGCTCGGTCTTAACCATCCAGCAGAAAAGTATAAAAATGAGGTATATAAAATAAAGCCATAATAATAAGCTGAGCTATAAATGGCTCTAGTCAAAAATTTCTTCGGATAACCCACTATTATTGTGGACTGCTGGACTGTGTTGGATTGTTTCGTTGAATTCAAGCATATGTAATAATTGAATGACAATAGAATATCCATCTCTGACAGGACTGAACAAAAAAGGGGACACAAAGGAAGGACCATTCTGTGTTTGTATATACAGTATAGTTAGGATAAATATGCAGTACTTTTGCACAATTCTATGAGAAGAAGATTTGTGCTAATAGTTTTTGGACAGGATATCCTGTCTGCTTCTTGTACTATGGATAACCACTAGGAAGATAACAATTTAAAAAGCATTAATTGTTAAAACTGTACAATAATTCAACAAAAAGCCACTGCAAAACAATATGCAATGTATTAATTACTGAATCTGTCCAACTAATTTGATTTGAAGCTGTCTCACTGCTATTTGTTCTTCAATAAAAAAATAAATAGTTTATACCCAAAAAACATGACACTTGTACTAAGTCCAAATACACTTTTAGATGCATTGTCCTTGCTGAATTACAGTAATTTTTTTCTCCCTGGTTTTCCTTTAATCAAGCAATATTAATTGTATCTGTCAGATTAATCTAAGAGCACTGAACGTGTATAACTATTTTGTAAGCTTAAAGGAAGTAATAATTTTATGAAACTTTGAAGCATTCTTCAGGTTTGATCTTCTCTGTAAAAGTCTTAAAGGGACAGGAGCAATAGCTCAGCAGTATAAGCACCTGCCTGGCAAGCGCAAGGACCCAAGTTTGATCTCCAATACTTCATGCTGCCGGCCCCAGAATCCCGGGTGCACTCTGCCACATTGAAACTGGCCAGGGTGGCACACTTTGTTACCTTTTTTTTTTTCTTTATAGATCCTTTTTATTTATTTATTTTTAAAAATAATTTTATTGAAGAACAAATAGCAATGAGAATGTTTCAAAAGTGTCATCTATGTCCTGGGGAAGCTGAGGCAGGAGGATCACTACCAGTCTGAACTGCATAGTGACACCCTATATCTAATTAATGAATTAATCAAGTGTTAAAATTCTTGAAAGTAGAGGAATGGGGAAAAAAGAGGAAAAATCAAGTTACATCTTGTACAGATTCAAATTCGCTGTGATGACTGTGATCATTATACCAATCATGTACCAATGACATTAATATAAAAAGTCTTAAGGGTTACATTTCTAAGTGATACATATTATTCCCATAAAAGTATTTCTTATTTAAATTAAGCATTACAAATGTTTCATTTATTTTAGATGCTCCGAGAGTTGAACATTAAGTAGAGAACTAAGAAAAGGTATGTTTCCAAAGTATATAAATTAAATTGCTATTGATTTTTTAAACAAGCCATAAAAAGTGAATGCCATCTCTTTTCCTTCATTACATACTAGATTTTACTTTTGGTCTTTTGTACCATCAAATGAAAGGTGTGAAATGTAAACATTTCCAATAAAGGACATACTGAGTTCTCATTTTGTCACATTCCATGCCTTCCAAAAGTCTGAGGAAGCCTGTGTCTGTTTCCCTGGCACTATTTCCCCTCTGTAGCTCACCCTGAGACTCAGCTGCAGGCTGAGGCTGTCCTTGAGACTCAGAGGCTGCATCAGTGACTCATAGTCAGAATTCCCACTCATCTTGGAGAAGCAAGGCAGTTACAGCTCATAAAGTGTAGCTTGGCAGATTTTGTTTTAAAGCCTATGTCACTGGTTTTACCATTTGTATGCCTTTTGCCTTCAAGTAAACTTCAGATTGATTACATGGAATAAAAATACTCAGATCTCCTGGATTCTTGTGCCCTCCTGCCTGCCTTCCTGTGTCCTGGGCTCTGTGTCCCATCCAGCCATCTCCTGTCTTCCTTCACTTGTTCTGATGCCACCTTCCATATCACCTGCACCAAATGTCCTGCAATAGTGACATGAAGCAGACACATGTGTGCCACTTTCTGCCTGTCACCTTATCTGTGTAGAATCCTCCTGTTCCTGGGGTGCAGTGTCAGACTTGCCCCTGCCCCATCATCTCGTCCTTGTAGCACCTTAGCACATGGTCCAAGGGGATGCATGAAAATTAGTTCAGGGTGCAGCTGGAGGCAAGTGACATTTACTAGTAATTCTATTGTATGATACTTGCACAGATGATTTTATCACCACTTATGAAATTCTCAGTTTTAAGAACTCATGTTTAGTTGACTGAAATCCTTGAGCTTAAGACCGTTAACTGTCTTTCGTTTCGCATTTGATGCTGCATTTGACACCTTTAAAGTTCCTTTTAGAAGATCTGCTAGTAAATCAAGTGAAGATCTAGTTACAGAAGAATATCCGGAATATAGGAGTATTTAAAGAGAAGGTACATGATCTGAAAAGATACTGTTTTATTCATTGGACATTGTAGATAACACTTTAATTTCTTATTTTAAACTATTTCTTGACATCGGTAACTTGTAAGTGGTGTTTGAAAGGAAAAGTCAGCAATGTTGAGTTTTGTCTATTCAAACTCTTCCTATACCAGCTATTTGAAATCTAGGCAAATAGCCAAGTTGACTAGTACTTTGTCAGAGTGAAATATAATTTTAGTGATCCTTTGAAAGTTGTATCTTCCTAGTGTTTGTCATTGTGCATGGACCTAAGGTTGTACACCTCATTTTGGTATGCTGGGTACTGTAGCTATTATAACCATTATAATGTGCTGCAAGTTCCAGCAGATGTATAATTTTATTGGTTTTGAATTGTAAGATGTGATTTATAGTTCTTTTCTCCAGAGAAACATTTGCCTAAGTCTTTTTCACCTTTTCTGTTTGTCTTTTTTTTTTTTTTTCTTAGTAAGGGTATACAGGGTCGCATTATGTAGATCGAACTTGTAGTAATCTGTCTGTGTTCAGGTTCCCAGAAGCTGGGATTTACAGGCTTGCGCCATCATGCCCAGAATCCATCCTCTTCTCAGTGTACCCCAGTGGTGGTGCTGGCACTATATGCCGAAGACGGAACCCTTACCACTGGGTCTACCTATGCAGGCACTTTAATCCACTGAGCTATTTGGCTGGCCTTAAAAAAACCCAAACTGTTTTAAAAACATAAAACAGAAACATATAGTTTTTTTTTTTTTTTTTTTTTTTTTTGTCTTTTTGAGACAGGGTCTCACTATGCAATTCAAGCTGGCCTTAAGCTCACTTTGTAGCTCAGGCTAGTCTCGAACTCACAACAATCCTCCTGCCTCAGCCTCCCCAGTGCTGGGATTACAGGCATGCGCCACCACGCCCGGCTAAAATATAGTTATTTTTTTAAGTGGGTAAAAATAATAGCACACCAATGTCTTCCAAGGAAAAAAGCTTTCAAATTAAATACCCATTGTTAGTGGATCTTAGCAGAGGGCAGCATGTGGGAACATGAGACCTGGACTGATGACAAGGAGCTTAATCCAATGCCCAGGAACACTAATGAATCAAACTCCCACTGTATTCCTAGGAGCACAGGTAACAAGATGTGAAAGGAGGAGAACACAACTATCTCAATGGCCCCCAATGACGTGGAGATATTTCTGAGGCTCTTGGTATTTTTGGCCAATTGTTTTATTATCATACTAAATATAAATCTAATTCTTCCATTTCTGTGAATAGTAAATGAAAGGCACTACAGGAATATATTGAATATTATTGATTTTTGTCTTTTGTAGCCCGCTGTATTACTGAGTTTAGTTACTAATATTAAGAGTTTTGGTGGATTTTCTGTGTCTTCTTTGGAGAGGATCACGCCATCTGTACCAATCAAATAATTAGATCTTATTTCTTTCCTATCCATATCCTTTTGATTTCTTTTTCTTGGGTAGTTGCTTTTGGTAATATTTCAAGTACAGTGTTAAACAGGAGTGATTCTGGACATCCTTGTGTTGTTTCTGATTTAGAGAAACATTTTAGTTTTTTTCCATTTAATGTGATACTGGCAATAGGTTTGTCATAAATACTTTCATGATAAAAGTATGTGTATCCCATTGCGATAAGACCTGTACATATCTATTGTTTTTGATGTTATTATCATGAAAAGATGTTAAATTTTTCAAAGATTTTATACTTTAATTAAGGTCATCATATGATTTTTTTCTCCTTGCTTCTCATTATGTGACTTATTTAATTGGCTCAAAGATGGTGAGCCATCCTTGCACCCCTGGTATGAAGTTGAGCTTATCATGATGTATGATCTTTGTGACCAACTTTGTTGCATTCTTTTGCCAACATCTTGCTGATGCTTGCTGATGCTGATTTACAATCATCAAAGAGATTGGTGTATAATTATCTTCTTTCATGGGATCCTTGTCTTGATTTTGAATTCAAGGTAATAATAGCTTCCAGAAATGACCTTGGACTCACTCCTTTCCTATCAGTTTTATTAAAAACATTGGGGAGTATTGGTTCTAAAGCTTCCCTAAAGTTTTGTAGAATTGAGTAGTGAATCAGGGATTTTTTTTTTAGGTGAACGATTTCTATTTCTGCTTCAGTTTTATTGCTTTTTCTTGGATTATTCAGGGTATTTAAGTCTTCTTGGCTCAATTTTGGTAATTTATATGTATTTAAAAATCTAAGTCAGGGAGACAGCTCGGTGGCATCAGTGCCTACCTGGCAAGCACAGGTCCAAACTCAGTCCAGGGTAGATATACAAAAGGAGGGTCTAAAATGTGCCAGGAGTACTGGCACATACCTGTAATCTCAGGGTTAAAAGGTGAGTTGAAGAACAGCCTGGACTGTATAGCAAGATCCTGTCTCAAAAGGACAAAAAAACAGAACAAAAGAAAACAAAACAGAAACCAAAATTACCTTATCCATTTCTTGTGAATTCTCAATTTTTTGGCAAAACAATCTGTAAGAAGTTCATGATAATGTTTATTCATTTCTTTTTTTAAGGTATTTGGTATAGGATCTCATTATGCAGCTCAGAGTCTTAGCAATATTCCTGTTTCAGGCTCCTACAGTGACATGCTCTGTTCAGTCTTGGTGACCAGCGTAGCATGCCCTAGAAGTGGCACCTGAGCAACCTGTGGTGCCAGGGATCGAACCCTGTCAGATAGGTGCTTAGACCATGGAGCTATCTCCCTGGGCCAGAATGAACTTTTAGATTAATTATTCTTCATATTTTTGTCTCAGTTTCATTGATTCCTTCTCTAATCTTTATAATTTCTTCCTTGTACTACCTTTGTGTTATTTTCATTTTGTAAAGGGCCTTAAGGGAGGTCATTAGATTATTTCTTTGAAAATCAAGAAATCATTAAAGTATTTTAGTATTCTATGAATTTTGAAAGATAGTTTTGCAAGATATGTCAACATGGGTTAGAATTGACTTTCTTTTAAGGCCTTCAACACTCTTAGTTCTTCTGGCCTAAGAGTATTTTGTTGAGAAGTCTACTGTAAATCTAATAGGTACTTGTTGATACGTGATTCTTTTTCTCTTTCCTTTAACTGCCATTAAGATTCTGTTCTCCCATTGGATTTCTGTGTTTTTAACCATGATATGTTGTGGAGAGGTCCTTTTTTCAATTGTGGCTATGTGGGTTTCTATATGCCTTGCTTACACATAGGTTAAGTTCATTTCCCCTATTTGGAAAGTATCTGCTGTTATTTAGTAAACAGGCTTTCTATGCCAGTAGTGCTATCTTCTGATTTTTTACTAAGTCCAAGTAACTTTACTCTTATTTGCATCTCCTGTTCAGTGTTGGATCTAATTTGTAATGTTGTTTTGAATATATTACTCAGTACCAGGTGGTTGATAGACATGTGTCTTCTACTTCTGACATTCAGCCTCCATGTTGATCACTTGTGCTGCCCCTACTTTCTATAGAAGTTTTTATCTCCTGAATCTCTCTTTGGAGACCTTGTGTGGAGCCCTTTTGTGTACTATTCATGTATATTTTAGAAGATCGCTATCTTCATGGTATCATGCTAATTATTATACTATTTGTTTTTAGCCTTGCTGATAATTTTGGTTAACTGGCCTATTATGTTATTATTTATATCTTCCTGCCAAATGCCTTACTTATATGTTTTTTATCTCCTTTAATATCAATTCAGATAATTCAGATGTGTGGCTTTAGGCTTCCTGCCCTGAGATTTGCTTTGGAGCAGTTAGAAATTTCTAGAGGCATTTTGTTGGCTCATCGTCATATGTCTCTATTTTTTATTTGTTTTTTATATTGAGGATTATGGCTTAATGGAAATCTTTGTTTTTAAAGCTTTAGTAGAAAATTTGTTTCTGATATGCATACTTGTTTAGTTAATATCTGCTCCTGAGTGGGGTCCTGTAGGACTTGCAAAATGCTGATCTTTAACTCTTTCCAAAGATCCAACCACCTCTGTATATTGAGGTGGAAGCCTGCAATATATTTGGCCAAGTATACAGTCTTCTTCCATGAATGGGCCACACAATTGTTAATGACTCCAGAGAAATCCAGATATCAGCACTTACAGAAAACCAACTAATAGCAATATTTATGGCACTTTGTCTACAGTAATAAAATCATCATCAACTATAATATCAAATACAAACTTAATATTGACAAACACTAAGGATCAATGGCATAAACCCTATAGAAAAGTAATGTATAGTTATAGTATGAATACTATCACATCCCAAATATTAGCCTACCATTGATCTAGAGCATGTATTTACTAAATGGAACAACTTTACCTCTACTAATAATTGTACATTCTTCAATAGCAATACCATAAATTAGGTATCTAGAAATTTGTAAAGTTTGGTTGGTGTACTAGTAAAGATACAGGGGATGGGGAACAAGAGACCAGGCAAGCAAAATTTGAAAAATGAATCAATGGATTATGAAATAGAATAGAGAAATGTAAGGTGAGTGGTTCAATTTATGAGTAAAAGGAAGTTAATAGTAATGTAAGTTAACAAGCACAAGGTCCTGAGTTCAGTCCCTGGTACCAAAAAAAAAAAAAAAGTAATGTAAGTTAATATTTCCTGAAAAGAAGAGACAAAAAGAATGAAAAATGTAGAATAAACGCAGCAGATTAAGAAAAAAGAAGGAAGCAAGAAGTTAAAGGGAAATGAGAAAGGGAAAAAAGACAGCAAAAGTAGAGAAAAAATGGGGAGAAAATCCCCAAAGTTCCAAAAAGGCAATGAAGAAAAGATGAAAGAAAAATAGAAAATAGAAAAAGCTGAGTCAAAAAATATCCCTGCCATTGACATGTAGTTATTTCCCAAGGTCTGTAATCCTGGGGTCCAGCCAGTCACGCTTTTCAGTGCCTGGCTGTAGGGCCTAGGGGTTTTCAAGGTGCCTTCCCTGCTCCAGAGGGCCTCTCTGTCCAGGCCACTGCTGAGGGGGGTTTTATTTACCACCTAACATAACTTAGTTAATGTATTACCTTCAATAAGATAATAAAATTTAAAGTGTAATATTATTGTGCTATTATTTTAGGACACTGAAACAATACGTCCCAGAAAAGAGTTTTGATTATAATGTTCAGATTGTCTACTGGAACAATAAGGGATACATTGAAACTCAGCAGAGACCATATCTCTTTAATTAGATGTATGAAGAATGAGACTAAACAGAAGATTAGGCTTCAGTGCCATGAAGTGGAACCTCTATACTCTGCTGTGAAAGATGGAGGCAGTAATACTTAAAATGGTTCTTCTGTTCAACTATATTGTTATAATATTCAGGTTTTATGTCTTCTTTTGGATTACTGCAGTAGGGTGACAATATGGTGGAACTTAAGGATTAAACAACAAAGAGGAGAGAAAGGAAATAAAATAGGAAAAAGTAGGAAACATGCAAGTATATATACAAAAAGGCTGAGGTGATTGTACTAAGAATTTCCATCAGGTTTTTGAAAATAGCAGTTAACGTACAGAATCCTAACCTTGACTAACTGCATGCTGGTATCTGCAGTCTAAGCAACTACAATGAGGACAGCAATGTGTAATACAAAATCCATGTCTTAAATGCCTGTCATCTTGGTCTTTCAATTGAGTACTACTTCTAATGCCACATCAATTATTAGTATACTACCTTTAAATTGCTTAAGTTTTTTTTTTTTGCAGTACCATGGACTGAACTCAGGACCTTTCCAGGCAAGCACCTACTCTATTGAGCTGTTTTCCTGGCCCATCTGAAGCACATCTGGTCCCAAATACTCTGCTTTTTTCTTTCTTTGCTGTGGTACTAGGGATCAAACTCAGGACCTTGTCCTTGCCAGGCAAGCACTTATTCCATTGACCTCTCTCCCAGGCCCCTTAAATTGTTTAGAAAAAGATCGCAAAATAAAGAGACAAGAATGAAAATTTAAGATTTCTTGAAAGCATGAGGTACTTGCATAACTGTATCTGTTAATCTGAGCAACAGATTGATCATAAAAAGGTAATATATCAATCATTGTTCGTCTCAGGTATTCTTGTTTTAAAACTCTGCAACATATGTGTTTTTGTTATTACCCTGCTTCTGTGTTTGTTTTGTTTTCCTTGCTTTTGCTTTTACTCTTCAAAATAAAAGAAAATTATAGATACAAATAAAAACTTAAAATGGTAGTTTCTTTGGAGATAACAAGGCTTAGGTAATAAAAACGAGCCCTGAGCCTTAAGGTGCTTTTCACTGTGGCAGTCCCAGGGGTCTTGGTGTCTTTTACAGCTACTACCTCTCCTTCAAAGCCATGTATATGTGTGGAGGACCACCTGGGTGACTCTGCTTGAAAGAGGAACAATGGTTTCCATTGTGGCTGAGGCTTACTCCATTTCCATGTATTGATGTGTACAGATCTCCCTAGGACTTTTCCTTATCCCACCAAATAGCTCTAAGCAAAACATATTGGTCTAGCCAAAGTACTGGTTGTGATCTTTTAAGATGTACGTTGTATTTTACTTTGTATTTCTGCTTTTCGCTTGTTATACTAGGGAGACTATACGATATTTACACATGTGTGTCTGGTTTATTTCACTTATGAGTATATGTTCAAGTGGCATCCACTTCAGTATAAATGCTTCCAACTTATCATTCTTAATA
>PVKA01047344.1:0-14374 GCA_004027165.1 Ctenomys sociabilis | reverse complement strand
AGAAAGGAAAGGAAAGGAAAGGAAAGGAAAGGAAAGGAAAGGAAAGGAAAGGAAAGGAAAGGAAAGGAAAGGAAAGGAAAGGAAAGGAAAGGAAAGGAAAGGAAAGGAAAGGAAAGGAAAGGAAAGGAAAGGAAAGAAAAAAAGATGAAAAGAAAACACCACAAGAAATCACAAACCCTAACTTCAAGGCCACATCTCTGGTGATCCAACTTATTCCTACCACCAGCCAGTGACTCCACAGGCAGAGGAGAAACACTTTAGCCCCAAACTATAACAGGCTGTTTAACCCATTTCTTGTTTTGTATGTTTTGTTTGTGTACAGCTTACTGACAGCATTCATTTAATTTTACACAAACATACTTTTTCAGCTGAGCACATCTGACTGGTTTACAATGTGAAAAAATATATAAAATCTGTTTTTGGATTTATTTATAAGCTAAACTCGTCTTTAATCTTAGTGTAACAGGAATGTATATGATGATCTCTATTCAATAATTTTTTGGTGTGATAGATTTCAAAGCATGAAACAACACAATGTAAAATGCCACTTTTCTCACAAAAATACTACATTTCTCTCTGGATCTTCTTGCTGTCATTGTGTGAGGAGCAAACATTATAGTAACCAGGATTTCCCTGATATTGCTGGTATGTTCTTGAGGAAATGTCTTCCAGACAGACAAAGAAGTGTGACACCATCAGAGCACAGATGACCTTGAAGTTTTTGATGCCCTGGTTTATGATGTCTTTCCAGCATTCTTTCCATCAAGATCAGTATGAAGTTTCCACTACTCTATGCCCAGGACTGCCCCTCCTGAATGTGAAATTCAGAGCTATAACATCCAGTACTGTAATGTTTAAAAATTGCTAAAAGAATTTTCTATCGCAAAATTTATCCCCTCTGTACTTGTTTGGGTAAGAACTGAGTATCCAGGCAGCCAAATCCACTCCTTGCACAGTTTTATTATAATCTACAATAATATAAGGCTTCTTACTTTTCTATTTCTGCTGTCTACTTCAATCACAATATCATTGTAGAGTGATGACAACATTGTCACCACCTTCTTGTCATTCCACTTCAGTGTCGTAAGTTTACCACATGTTGTCTACACACTTTTTTTATTCTTGCTTTTGTTTCAAATCATTTAGCATCTATTTACTGTTCAGTTGAGGTATCCTAACTGCAGAAGGTCTCTCTTAATGTAATTCTCTGAAAAGTCTAGGAGATAAGTAAACTTGCCAAGGAAGACCCAGTATTCTTGGCTAAGAAGATCATTGACCAAAGTAAGAACAATGTGTAGAAGTTCCAGACTGTCAGCTAAATCTTTCAAATTTATACTCATCCTACACAAAACAAGATTAACTCTAGCAAAGTTCATATAGCTTGAAATCAAATCATGAGTGCTTTGTCAGATTCTACTCTTATAAAGGCATAGCAAAATATCCCCTATTGCATCATTGAGAGCAATGTTTCTCTTTGGACTTTATACTGCTGAAAATTTATTTCTAGGAAAATCTAACACAGGATTGATCTTCTGGAATAAAATTTGGGACTTTGGTTGGCCAGTAGATATAGAGGAATTGTTGACAAAATGCAGACATGGAAACAAAGTAATAATATTTCATTAGTCATAATTTGCTGAGATAAGCGGTATCCAGAAGAGGGCTTGTTGACCAAAACATATCCAGATCAAGTTTCTGCACAGTTCCTTGCAGTAATATTATTGCAGAAAAGACTTTCAGTTCATGATTTCAAATGTCTTTTCATTTATCTATTTGTGAAAATCATTTCTAAGATGGCTTTGAAGCTAACAAGGCTGTTTAGGCATTTGTTTTGCTGGTAAGTTTTGATGCAAATTCCTCAGTAAGAACACTTCAAAATACTGCAGTGATTGCACTGACATCAACTCTTCCAACAGATATGCCAGTAAAGCCACTCTACCAATGTGGAATAATAACATGAGTTGGCCGTTTCAGAGTTCAGCTCAACTCAACAATAATAGAACTGTTTCCATCAGATTCTAAATCTGACAGACACCTAACCATTCAGTCTTCCAAATTATTATCTGAAAAATCATCAGAACATTCAGTTTCAGAAAAGTAAGAGGAATTAAATGAATATAGAGCTAAAAATTGTTTCAGAACAAATGTTAACATCATGCAAAGAATGCTATGTTTTCTCAGATTTGACATTTTCAGTGATTGAGTATTACGCCTTGTACCTAGATGTTCCTCCGAAGTCTCATGTGGTTATAGATTGGACTTTTCAGAGGTGGCTGCACAAACAGTGTGATGCTGGAGCTGAATCATGGTATGATGCAAGAATGAAGGATGCCTGCCACTAGATGTGAGTGCTACCCACTCTAAGATAGCCTGGATAAGATACTAAGGACAAAAAGGGGGTCACTGATTGTTGCTTAATGCCTGTGGATTGATGCTTGTTCACTGCTTTCAGCTAGCCAAGGACTGTTTCTCCTCTGTGATGCCCTCTGCCATGCCACCTGGCCTTGGAGCCAGACAACTATGGACTGAAACTTCTGGAAGCTGTGAGTCAAAACAAGCCTTTCATCCTTTAAATTTGACTGTCGGGTTTTTCCTCTCAGCAGTGAAAAAAGTAACCAAGATAGAGAATTGCTATATTTGGTAAATGGAAATACAATTACTAGACCTAGAATGATATAAATAGAGTGATGGCTTTGCTTGCAAAGATTATTAATATACTTGAGTGATGCAAAAGTAATAATAAAAGTGAGATATTTCCTGTTAAACTTTGGGGGTAAAGGTAAGTTTGTAATCCACATATTATATTAGGATAAACACAGCAGCCATGATGCTGCTGGCAAATATTCTTGGGGTAAACAGGAAATGAGTTAAAGGAACAGGCATAAGAGATATAGTAAACTTCCTTCAGAGTAAGGAGTATTTCCAGAAGGGAAGGGAACATTAGGAGATTGTCCATATATCCTTTTGCAATATTACTTTAGTTGTTGAGAGAGACAAAGTAAGTATGAGACCATGAGAAAAAAGGATTCATTAAGTGTTAGTTCTGTCCTTGGAAATCCTCTGGGTTAGCTATTGCCTTCACCTCACGCTAGTCAGAGTTTAAGTGTAATCACACTAGTAGGTGCTTGCACTGCACTTAACATATTGCTGCTCTCATGACTCAGTGCAAGTGTGTATGTGAACTCACATAGAAGGCTTTCCATCGAATAAGACAATTTTTTAAAGGAGAGAATTACACTTTGTTGCAATATAATTAACCATAGTCCACAAGTATGTCAACTAACAGATACGGGGAACATTTCTGGATTTATTTCACGCTAACCCTTTTATGGTTTTATTCTTATGTGGCCCCATACTAAAGACATCTTATATAAAAGAAGTTTTGTACCTTTTTGTCGACCTTATCATTGTACTTTTAAAAATATTCCACTTTCATTTGTTTCATTCTACACTGACTGAAGAAAATGATAGTATGTAACATTGTGGGTTCATCATTTTTCACGAACTTGACTCACTCATAAATCATTGAATGTCTCTATCACTGACTGCTTTGTGCTCTTGCCATTGTATAATATTGATCCACAATGACTTTGTGATAAAAATCAGGCCTTTTCAATTTTTTTCTATCAGTGCTATATTCACCATAATTTTACTCTCTGTAACTAAATTATATTCTTTTTGTTTTACAATGAAAACCTTTATTGAGTTCATATAGTGGGCCAGACACTAGGCTAATCACTGAAAATGAATGCCTCATTACTGGGAGTCTATGCTACCAAAAGTCTTTTAACATTGTGGTTAATCTACTATCTGTTTCATTTTTACTCAGACCATCAGTACACTTCCATTAAATGGAAATGAAATAAAAATGTTCTTTAACAAAAGGAGAGATACATATTTGGCCATGTTTTTTAATACATACCGGAATCAAATATCCATTCTTATTTTTTTCTCTTGGTCCTATTGTAATATAGAACAAATATAAAATTTTATAGAGTATGATCTCTTCCTGTCAGGGTAAAATTAATTTATCTATTTTTATAATTTTTTATTGGTACATGATTATGTTTATTGTGGGGAGTTGATATATCACATCTCAATTCATTTTATTCCCTTCTCCCTTTCCATTCCTCCATCTTTTGGTCTTATTCCTTTTTTAGACATTATTTAGAGAAAAGTAGATATTCAAATTTTTCCCCTATATAAAAGCTTGGCTGTGCTGGGCCTGCACGAAGAGCAGTCAGAGACTCAAATTTACAGTCCTTACCAAGAAGGATGGCATCTCAGCTCTAGCACTGGGAGGCATTAATCTGCATCTCAGTAATGCAGCACATTGGTGAGATTCTCAACTAATCTGATCTGTTCCACCTAAAATGACAGATCTTTCTTCTTTTCATTCTCATTGCTAGTGGTCTAGAAGTAGAAATCTGCTTTGTTTTTCCTAAAGAAATAGAATTTGGTAGTAGAAATAAGAAAAAAAAATATTTGAGCTGGCGAGATAGCTCAGCAGACTAAGCTCCTCCTTAGGAAAGCATAATTTAGATCCCTAGTGTTACAAGCCATGCAGGCCCAGCCTCTGGGCATGCTGAGCCAGCCGCCAAGTCCAGGTGTAGTGGCCCCAGTCTGTAATCCCAGTGAGGGGAGGCTAAAAACAGGTGGCTCACTACAAGCCTGAGTAGTGAGAACCTATGCCAAATGCATAAAAAAGAAAAATTATGTGACCATGTCATGATGACTAGTACAGAGTTACTGGTATATTTCTGATTCTATAGTAAGTGAAAATATATTCATTTTCTTAGCCACAAACATGGTTAAAATGACTTCTTTTGCTTTTACTCCAAGCACAGAAAATTATAATATTCTATAAGGAAATACCTAGAACTCATCTGAAATTTTATTACTTTTTCTTAGTCTCCAAGATTGGATAACACTGGCAGAATTTTTGGTCTTTGAATTGAAGTCATACTGAAATGTGTGTTATAAGGTGTGAAAAATAAACATAAGAAAGAAAACTTGATTGTGATTGAGGTGAGAGACTTGTGACCAAGAATGTTTCACAGAGAAGATTGTTCAATACAGTTGGTTCATAGAATGCCCAAAATATTTTCACAAAGAGAAGAGGTAAAGACTGTAAGTTTCAAGTAGAAACATGCTAGTGTTACAGTGTTAGAGTATTTGGCAAATGAGGTGTGGTTTAATATCATTGTGATATATCACTGAGAATGGTTGGACATCAGACAAATTATTTTTAAACTATTTCTTAAATATCACTAGTGGGAATCAAAAAGAATATAAGAAGGTAAATCATCAGTCTATACAAATACAGTGAGGTCATTTCATTAACTCATATCCCCCCAAACTGTCAAGCTGGAGTTAGAGATTTTCTTTGTAATTTCAGTCAGAGGACTAGAGACTAGACCATAATCACTATTGGTTCAATCCATTAATAGCTAAATTATAAATTATCTATTTGATTAAATAATGTTGTAAAATAATCTTGCCATCCATCTCTCTCAAGTGGATCACATGGATTTACATGGCTCACGTATCTGTGAATCTGCTAGATGGTCCTTCTTTCTAAGTTATACTAAAGTGATCTCATCTCATTCATATGTCAAAAGTTAGCTGGCTGGTCATCCCAGAAGTGACAGATCTCAGATGACCTTGGTTGTAATGCCTGGCCTCCATGTGATCTCTCTTCCTCTAGCAAGTGGGTCCCTTTGATGACAAGAATCTCTGGGGTCCACGAGACTGCAAGCAGAAATATACAAAGCCTTCCAAGGCCTAGATTTCAAACTACAATGTTATCACTTCCATTGTATTCAACTGGGATGAAAAGAAGTCACAAGGCCAGCCCACTTTTGGCTAATGGGTTATAAATGCTAACTGTTGAAGGGAGGTATTTCCAAGTCACATGGCAAAGGGCATGAATCCACAGAAACTCTCAGAATTGAGGCATTTATTTTTGCAACCTATCTACCTTAGACTAGGATGCTTCAGACTCAAAAGGCAGATATGAGGTTAAGGAAATTCCTTACAGGTTGGAAACAATGAAGTTATTGTTAATGAGAAATTGCCTTTATTTTTACAATATTACTTTGGAAAATTAAAGATCATAAAACTAAAGAGACCAAAAACAATAAATTATATTTGAAGTATTCCCTTGTTTTTAAACAGAAATAACCTTTCCAAGTGTAGCTCAAAACAGATAATTAGATAATTTATAAATTTAAAAATATAATTTATGAAGAGTAGATTTCAGGAGAAAATATATAAAGCTTATTTGTAATCTATATTTCAATCAATGAGTCTGGAATCCTAATTTCATAAATATAAGCCTGGGTGTAAAGCAAAATACAACAATTCGTGATAATAACAAATACTAAGGTAGAAAGGAGAACGTCTTAGGTCTTAGGAAAATCACTTATGTGTGGAATGCAACAAAAGTGACTTTCTGCTGCCTCCTCATGGCAAAGAAGTTGAATTGCAAGATATGGAACTAAAGCACAACCCATCCCGTTACGAACATAGTCTCTCTAGCCTTTTTACCTTTGTTTTCAATAGGTGTTTGGCTAATACCATAATAAATCATTGTTTTTTTCAGAGAATCTCTCAGACTGAGTTTTTCCAAACACCACTTAGGTAGAAACAATAAACACTGTTGTAAAAGTACAATAAATGCAGTAAGTGGAGCTCTAATTTGTTATTAATGCTATTTGCCCTTGATTCATCTGCACATTGATATTCTTAGCCACTTAATATGAATGATTTGAGATTTTCTTACGTAAAAGTTACAAGTACAAATCAAGGCACATTTTAGTTTTGTTTTGTACATTAGGGGATTAAATTGGTGCAATATAAGTATTTATATGGGGTAGTTTTAGTTTCAATAGCCTTAGAATTTTCACAGTTCTTGACCAAACAATTATACTTCTAGAAAGCTATGTTAAAAGCATATGCATAAAGCTTTAGCTGCAAGGCAATTATTTTTCTAATTTTGTGCCAGAAAAAAATGCTGCAATCAATCAAAATGATCCAAATTAAGGGTTTGGATGAGTAAAGTACAATAGATCTATACATTGAAATGCTAGACATCAGTGAAAATTGCAATTAAAACAATTTTTAAGAATATATACATATGCTGGGCTGGGGAATAAGTGCTTCCCTGGCAAGCACAAGGGTCTGAGTTCAAACTCCAGTTCAGCCAAAAAAAAAAAAAAAAGAATATATACATATGCTGAATAGTTTCCATGTTAGTAAATGAAAAAAACATGTAGCGAAATGATGTTTTGTGTAATTAAATGTTTGAATTATATATGCTTACTAAAATGTGCTAAAATATTAGTGGTATTGATACAGGGAGAAAAACTGACCTTGGATGAGTGACCTCCAAACGATAAGCTGAACCTCCAAATGACATAGGAAAAAATGATCTCTGGACATGACCTGGACAAGTTCATGTTCTCTAAAACCGAAGAATGAATTTTAAGAATAAACGGAGGTTATGAGCAGAATGGATTTATTGAGGGAAAGAAAGTTCCCATCCAAGAAAAGGATGGGACAGGGGCCTGAGCTGTCTCTTCCAGGGACTTTTGTAGAGGAAAACCATGTGGTGAGGCAGGTCTAAGGTAGTGGAGACATGGGAACTCGCTTAGGTGGACAAGAGGTGGGGCAAAACTATGATCAACCAATGCACCATTGCTCAGGTAAAATTGATTAAGTTCAAGAACAAATAGGGAAGCAAGTCATGTAGCAGGTGAATATAGAAGAGGATTTTATGGGGCTGCTATCCAGTAGTAGTCAGATTAATGATTCTTCTGGCTCCCTCAGGGTGATGATCAATCTCAGATGCCTATCTGTAGGGAGGTCATCATTTGTTTAATCTTTGGTCTTTAGGTCTGGCCCACCATCCCTCCTAGAGTTGCAAGATATCTTGTCTCCTATATTATCTCTTTCAAGGACCTGGCCCTGCCTGACTTCCTAAAAATATTTGTATCTAACTCCACTGCCTACAACAGTGTGTATGCTAGAGATGGGGTTGAATTTTGTTTTCCTGGTTTTGCTTAACACTATTTCCCTCATGTTTTACTTTTATACCACAACTTTCATTTTTTGTTATTACAAAAGTTTTATGGAATTAACTTCATAAATATAAAGCATTTTCATGCTTATTTCTTGAATCATGACACTATAATGAAAACTGAAATTCAAATCCTGTATCTTGAAGAGCTTTGCTAACTGACATTTGTTCTTGTCACAGATGGTTCTATTTATGATTATAGCATTGAAAAGTAAACAGAATTTTATATCAGTAGAGAGTTTCATAATAAAGAACTTCATCTCACTCTACATGTACACCTGTAAGTCATTCAACAGACTCACATTAAGTATAAAACTCAAACCAGCAGATTATTAAACAAACAATAAAAACTGAACGTTTGCACTATCAGTATCTTTGTTTCTTTGTGTAAGCATGAATGTTTTCCTACACTCTCATTGCAGAGCTATCTTATTGTTCATTCAATGTACACTACTTTAAGGACTATATAAACCTGAGCCAGTACCATGGTTCTAGAAAACCAGCATGGTGATAGCGGCGTGGAATCAGAGTCCCCACAGAGAGTCAGTGATGCCTCCAGGATAATACAGACTCTGTATGCAATATCAATAAACAAAAATATTTCTCCTTCTCCCCTAATAAACTCATTTTCTGGCTCAAAGGAAAAACTGTGTTTATTGAGTGACCAAGAAAAAAATACCTTTCATTCATTATTTCAATTAGATTTTAAACTTATTTATAAATAAGTGTGGAAAGGGTATATCTTCTCACTTGAGAAAAATCTAAACATCAATTAATTCCAAATTATGTAATTTTTGAAAAAGAGAGAGTAATTTTAGCTCCAGAAGACTTGCCTCAGTGCTGGAAGGACAGCTATGTTGTCCACCCAAACCTAGCATGATTTGATAAAGATGGAAACTAAGCATGGTGGACCAAGCAAGCTTCCCAGCAGTGACAAAGTGAAATTTAAATGATAGATTGAAATTGTAGAAAATAAGGTCAGATGAGAACTCTCCCAGAGCAAGAAACAAAGGACCCAAAATTTCAAAGGACTATTACTTATAAACAAAACGAGGCTGTGAAAGTAGAAGCTCAGCATGTACCCAAAGTCCAAACAAGAAACAGCTCTCTGTTGTTCATACCTATCAAGTGTCAAGGATAGAATACTTGAGGGCATTACTGGTCCTCCAAAGAGAAATAGATTAGAAAAAGATCCCTAAATAGTGGGCTACATTTATCTTTAAAATAATGAGGAGTGTTAAAGATAAAGTGGACAACTACAAAATACTATACAAAGACCAAGTCCTGAAATGTTTCCCAATGTTGAAGCACTTTTAAGATCATGTTACTGGGGCTGGGAGATGGCTCAGCAGAATAAGCACTTCCTTGGCAAGCAAAAGGACCTGGGTTCAATCCCCAGCTCCACCAAAAAAGATCATGTTACTGAAGCAAAAGTCAAGAGAATTGAGTGTGATTTCTAGATGATGACTTAACATGTCTATGAGTCTTCTGAGTTTCCAATCTTAGAATAATGTATTTTAGTAGGATGAACTGAGAAGGACCAAATTTATAATCCTGCCTGGAGCAGAGAAAAGAGACCAAATGTGTAAAACAAAAGTGTTGAAGTCACTGGAAATCAGATGATGAAAAATAATAGGTCTTGAGAAATGGAAACAAATGAGCTAAAAATATGATAATACAATTTACTGTTCTGAGAGTTTCTAGGACATAGTGAATAAAGAGGGAACACTGCAAAAGCTTGGAAGGCTCGCAGAATTGAGGAGACATAGGTAAAAGTCTCATCTTGTGGAACCAAGATAAAAGGAGACAGCTGTACAGGGTAATGTTAGGGATGCAAATTAAAACAACACTGAAATTTCACTTCACTCCAGAAAGAATGGCTCTTACCAAGAAATCAACCATTAATAAATGCTAGTTGGGCTTTTGAGGAAAAGGAATGCTTCTCCACTGTTGGAAGGAGTATAGAATGGTGCAGCTCCTGTGGAAATCAGTGTGAAGATTCCTCAAAATAATAGGACTAGAAGTCCCACTTGACCCACCTGTTCCCCTTCTTTTGTCTTCCCAAAAGAATTAAAAGCATCATACCACATTGGTATATTTATGCACCCATGCTTATATTCACACATTTTGTAATAGCTAACACTTGAAACAGTCCAAATATCCATCAACCAAAGAGTGGATAATAAATATGTGGTTATTTAATACAATGGAGTACCCCTCAGCCATATGAAAGTACAAACTTAGACATTTATAGCTAAACAGATAGACCTTGAGAGCATACTCTTAAGTAAAATAAATTGGACACACATGTGTAAATATTACATTGTCTCTCTGGCATGAGAAATTCAAAATATAAATAAGGACCAAATTGTATAATAGATATTGTGTAATAGGAAGAAATTATTCAAATGGGAAGGGAAATGAGATGCAGGAGGGGTAAAATAAGGAAGGGAAAAGAAAAATAAATGAGGGAAAAAGGGTAACAGTAATCAGAAAATAAAGAACTAAGGATTATATAAACCTGAGCCCAGTACTACGAATCTAGAAAACCAGCTTGGTCATGGCATCATGGAATTAGAGATACATTATGTC
This sequence comes from Ctenomys sociabilis, assembly GCA_004027165.1. NCBI lineage: Eukaryota > Metazoa > Chordata > Mammalia > Rodentia > Ctenomyidae > Ctenomys > Ctenomys sociabilis. Next base: position 3,702 of record PVKA01047344.1, on the reverse strand, counting down.
CAAGTAAAAATTTCCTATGATGAATGGGATCATTATGTATATCTAAATTGTGCCAATAAATTTAGTTTTTTAAAAAGGACAGAGGTGTACATATACACAGAGCCCTGTGTTTTCTAATAAGTTCTTCTCAAAGCATAGTATGTGATGACTACCTGGGACTTGGTAAAAATCCATCACAGAGAATCAGAGAGAGCAGTACCTGACACCTTGGGCCAAAGACAGTGTCTTACCACTGGCTAGGGTAGGAAAAGTTGTAATGCATGGAAAATTAACAGGAAACAATTAGATCTGGCTGAACAATGTCAGATCTACCTAACAAATCATGAAAGTGCTACCTGAAAAGACTGAGCTGTTTCCAAATTATACAACTACATGCTTGAGCAAAGCTTCATAGTGCTCATAGGAATATAAAAATCACTAGACCGGGCTGGCAAGATAGCTCAGTGGTCTAGAGTGCCTCTCAGGGACCGCGGTTCGAGCCCCAGCACCACATGCCATGCCAGCCCCTCCCGGCAGGGCCGGCTGAGCTCACCCCCCACAACCGCAAACAAAGAATCCGTGATGTGTTGCAAGACACTGTAATAAATAAAGGAATTTAAAAAAAAAAAAAAACTAGACCCCAACAAAATAAAATTTACAATAGCTGGCATCAAATCAAATATTGCAAGATATGTAAATTAGCATAAAAATAAGACTAATTATCCATTATAGGTATAATGACCCATAATCAAAACTGACTCAGAGCTGACACAGGTGCTGGAATCAGCAGACAAGAGTTCAAGAGTGCAGAAAAAGTTATTAATGCTATTCCAAATTATAAAGTGGAAATATGAACGAAAAAGAATCAGTTTTCTATTTCTGCAAAATATGGAAACTTCTCTAAAAACTATAATCTTGAACAAAAAGAAACACATTAGTTGAAATTGTCAGGGAAGAGGGAGAAGTAAAAGGAGAGGGAGAAGGAGAGGGAGATGGAGAGGGAGGAGGAAACAGGGAGAAAATGCAAAATTAAGCCATGTGACAAATCCATGAAGAAACAGAAAGCAGAAACAGAAAACAAAGAGGTTTTCATGTTTTGTTTTGTTCTGTTTTGTCTTGCTTTTTTTTTTTTGGAGAAAGGGTCCCACTGTGTAGTTCAAGTTGGCCTGGAACTCACTTTATATCCCAGGCTGGCTTGGAAGTCACAGAAATCCTCCTCCCTCAGCTAGAATTTCAGGTGTGCACCACTGCATGTGTGCACCACAATGCCCAACAGAATAAAAGACAGTTTTTAAAAAATGATAGTGATAATTTTCCCAAATTTTACAATAGCAATAAACTTAGAGATTCAAGAAGCCCAATGAACTCTAAAAACAAAAAATATATAAAGTATACAAGGAAACCATGTATTCCAAGATACACTGCAATAAAATTGCTCAAGACTAATGATTAGCTGGCCATATAGCTCCACAGGTATAACCACCAGCCCAGCAAGCAAATGTCCTGAGCTTAAACCCTGGTACCCCCCCAAAAAAATAATAATTTCAAAAATCATCAGAAGCAGCCAAAGAAAATAAGGCATGTACAATCCAAGGTCAAAGACAATGAAAAATAACTAAAATATTAGAAAAAACAAACTATCAATCTTTAATTCTACATTCAGTCAAAATTATCTTTCAATAATGGAGGCACAAAGGATTTTAAGATTTAACATTAAAATAACACATTGGGGCTGTGGAGATGGCTCAGTGGAATAAGCACTTCCCTGGCAAGTGCAAGGGCCTGAGTTCTATGCCCGGTTCCGAAAAAACAAAACGAAACAAAACAAAACAAAAAAATCATGAGACCTACTTCACGCAGAAGGAAATAAGGATTCATACAAAATAATTAACTGCACTAAAAATGATATCTGCCTGGGTCAATTTATAAGAATTTTGTGATTTAAATATGTTGAAAGTACAACTGACTGCATAAACAACAAAATAAAAAGTAATCAAATCCAATGTATTATGAGAGTTATAACATGTCCATTAATAAAATATATAGCAAGGATAATACAAGAAATGGAAAAAGAGAACTAGAACCACAGTTTTATAACATTCTATATATGAAGTTATATAGTACCACTTGAAAGTAGACTATGGCAAACTATTGCAGGCTTGTTCAAATTATGGGTCACAGATTATTGTCCTCATTAATATATGGATAGAAGTTTTGTGGCCCAAGAGGATTTTTCTTCACTAAATGTGGCCCAGGCCAACCAAAGGCTCGGACCCCCTCTTATCACCCATAATACAACCACTAAAATAGCAAAATAATGGTGTAGTTAATAAATCATCAAAGGTCCCCAGGACCATATGCTATGCTGGTCTTGCTGTTGACCTGCTGAACTGGCCACGAAGACAGTGCATGGTCGCACATGCCTGTAAACCTTCTGCTGGGGAGACTGAAAAGAGAACCGTGAGTCTGAGCTGCATAGTGAGATCCTGTACCAAATAGATAAAAAAAATCAAAGGACACAAAATAAAATATAACGATAAATAAAAAGGAAGAAAACTAGGAAGAGTAAAATAGACCAATAAATTAAAAGAAAAATAGCAAGGTTGTAGATGTAAAACAAAGACATGAAAATTAAATTAAATTAAATAATCTAAGATTAAACTAAAAGGCAGGTTAAAGATGAAGGCATACTCACTTATATGTTGTCAGCATGAAATATACTTTAAAATTTATGATACAAATAGTTTTTAAAAAGATGAAAAAATATCTTACAGTATCACTGGTCAAAGGAAACTTTAATGGCTATACTAGAAACAAAGTTGATTTTATAGCAGGAAATGTTACCAGGTTTAAAGAAGACCATTTCAAAATGAAAGCACTTTTAATTTGTTAATGTTAAAACTACATAAAGCACAACCTAAGAGATGTAGGGAGAAACAGTCAGATTCACTGTCATAGTTGAAAATGTTAATGTTTCTCTATCAGTAACTGATAGAGTCAATACATAAAACATCATGAATATAGCAAGCTGAAACAATACTATCAAATATCTTTGCAAAATCATTTATAAAATTTTCTCAAATGGGAAAATTTTAAAAATGTTTCTTTCAAGGAACATGTATCAAGTGAAACTATATTCTTGGATATAACAAAAGTATCATAAATTTAAAAGTATGCAAGTCATAGTCATACAAATTAGATTATCTCACTGTAATGGAACTAAATTAAAAATCTTTAGGAGAATGGTACTTGAAAAATCCCCAAATATTTGGAAATTAAGTAACATAACACTTTTTAATAATCTATGGATCAAAAAATAACACAACAGAGAAATCATGAAATATTTTTGTACGCAATGAAACTGAAAACATATGTATCAAAATTTGTGAGCTATGTGTGTATAGACAGTACAGTTGGGATAGATAACGCTGTGCTTCTACATAATTCTATGATAGGCAAGATCTGCACTAATGGTGGTTGGACAGGATATTATGTCGGCTTTTAGTGCTATGGTCATCCACTAAGTAAATAATTATTGAATTTTTGATATAATTCAGCTATAAAAAACCTGTAAATATAATATCATGTATGCACCTTGTACAATACCAAAACATTATGAAAACAGTTTGCAATGTATTAATTCATCGACTCTGTATGGTTAAGGTGTTTTGAAACTGTCTGATTGACATTTGTATTTTAATAAAATAAAAATAAATGGAAAAA
>PVKA01047343.1:0-14376 GCA_004027165.1 Ctenomys sociabilis | reverse complement strand
TTTTCATTATGCTTTGGTATCATAGAAGGTGCATACATGATATTATACTTATAGACATTATTATAGCAGATGTGTATTATCAGTAAATTAAGAGAGTGTAGCTGTTTGAGAATCTTATTTTTTATACCTGAATTACATCAAAGATTCAATAATTAATACTTTCTACCTTGTTATTTTCCTAGTGGTTGTCCATAGTACCAGAAGCCAACATAGTATCCTGTCCAACCCCCCTTAGTGCAAATCTTGCCTCTTGTAGTTATGTAGAAGCACGGCATTATCTATCCCAACTGTACTGTCCATACACACACATCATGATTCTTCCTTTCTATAGCCCTTCCTTTGTCGACACCTGTCAAAGATGGGCACTCCATTGTCATTCAACTACTTTAGGTGCCTTTCTTTCCTGTACAGTCTTTTGTCCTATTGTACTATATAAAGTGAGTTCATAATGCAAACGAAGACCAGGACTTGAGTCTGAAATCCTAGGTTTGAGTGTTTGGATGGGGTCCAAATTTCAGGACCTTTGAGATTTCCTACACATTGTGATGTACAGAGAAGACTGATAATTACCTAGCTGTTCCCATGGTAGCAATACTCAGACAAAACTTATTCTACCTGCTATCTATTAATGTGTTTGTTGTGATAGACATTTTAAGAGTCTAAGGAGGAGTGTTATGATCCAACACAGGCCCATAAGAAAGCAATCATGCTTGCAGATGAGTGTTCTAGATGTTCTCAAATCCATACTCCACCTACCCAAGAACTGGTCCTAGGTCAGACAATACACATTATTCTTCCTGATGACAGTAAGTGAAATTAAGAAACAATACAATAGAAGTCAAATGTGCCAAGGTCCACCCATGTAGTTAGATTTAGGGTTGAATTCAAACATAACCTCATGTCTAACCTTTCCAATTTACTATTTTTTCTTTATTTTTTATTAAGTTTATTAAGAAAAAAATCAATGAGACAGTTTCAAAACAGATTGGTAGGAGAGACATAACAATTAATACATTGCATATTGTTGTCTTTGTAGTAGTCATTCATAGCACAAGATGCAGACATGATATCCTGTTGAAACACTATTAGTACAAATCTTTCTTCTCATTGAACTAAGAGAAAGTAGCTATATAGCTATCCTATTTTGTATATACAGATACAAAATGGGCCTTCATTTATATCTCCTTTTTTGTTTAGTTTTGTCAGAGATGGGTATTCCATTTCCATCCAAATATTGTAGGTGCATGAGTTCAGCAAAATATTCCAATATAGGCCAGTAGTCCATAATAGTAGTGGGTTATCCACAGGACTGACAATGTCTGAATCTGTTGACTTGAGCCTTGTATAGCTCAGCATATTAACATGGCTTCACTTTTTATACCTCGTTTCTACACTTTTCTGCTGGATGGTTAAGATCAGGATAAAGCAAGACCTATATAACAAGAAATGTAACTTTATTATTTGACAAGGTCAGTCAAGTCCCCTCAGGACTTATTCTGAAACCCTGTATTGCACTTTATAAATCCTTTGTTAGTGTCAGCGACATGGATGAGTCACGGCTGTTGATTGACCAATTTGGTCTCTGTTAAAGCCTGAGAGAATGTTTTCTCTCCATGTGACTATCTTTAGGCACACACTACATCATCAATCACATTCCTCTGTGACCCCATAATCTCCTTGATCAGAACATTTGGGACACAACTGAGTTAAACACCAATTTACTATGAGAGGAAACTGGTAAACTAGTTTTATTGAAAAGAAGGTTGCTTTTATTTTTCAAGGAGGAATGTTATTATCCAATATACAAAAAAAAAACTTGCTTACATATTTTTATGTAAAAATAATGCTTTTTTGATCTCCTACATGAAGCAAAACAAACTATTAAAAGAGAGATCAAACAATGTTTAAATTTGCTGGTATTATGTTTTATCAGTAAAAATTAATCAGGCACACATATTATTAATCTATTTCTTGGGAAACAATTATTTCTCCAAAATTAAGAGCAGAATCACAGTTATCCATTCACATAATATTTATTATGGAAGACCAAATGCACTCCCCCTCATATGCAGACCTTGCCTCCTTGCTATGATTAAAAAAATATGATCACCAATATGAAGAGCCAGTGATTTTCTTTTAATGTCCTAACAGATTTGCTAAATGATATCTGATGATGGCTCCTGGGAATCTCTATTATTAAAAAGTTTCTTATGCAAAGGTGGATTATTCAGTAAATGGAGTTAACATCTTGTAAATGGAGTACACTCTCTGAGGGAAAAAAAATAGATTGGGTTCATACCTCACACACAATAAAGCAATATAAATAAAAATAAATCATGACTAAAAAATGAGTTAGTAAAACCATGAATGTATTAGAAAAAAACTATTAGAGAATTCTTTTAAAATCTCAGAAAGAAATATCTAGCTGGGTATGTAGCATACGTCTGCAGCCCCAATACTCAGGAGGCTGAAGCAGGAATTTGACTGTGAGTTTGAGGACAGTCTGGACTACCTAGAAAATTCAAGTCCAGGTTGAACTTCACAGGGAGATCCTGTCTCAAAAACAAACAAACAAAACAGAAAACAAAAGAGAATTAGGGAAAAATCCATAGAATCCATGAAATAGAAGATTAATTCAACAGCACAAAAGTTATATGTAGGTATTAACGTAAAAATATAAGAGATGAACTGAATGAAATCCTCAAGTTGTTTGATAATTAAAAAGTTGATCTTTTTAAGGAAAAGGAAGCCAGTAAATCAAGAAGAAAAATTCCAACAACCAAATGGAAAAATGAACTAAAGAATTAGAACAGATAATTCATAAGATAAGAACATCTATAAGCAAATGGCTCATAAACAAATGAAAAGATGCATTTTTGCAGTAAGAAAAGTTAAGTGAAAATTACATCTAAATATTTTTTAATGATACAGAATGATACAAATCTTAGTTTGAGAACACACCAGGATATGGAAAACCAGGCCACCCTCACACGGAGGGTAAATTAAATATTATGGCCAACAAGTTAGGAATAGTAACCAAAATTGCAAGTGGTCATGTCATTCAACCTAAGAATTTTTCTAATAGACATGTATGAAAAGATAGATAAATAGTTATTTATGCAGCATTGTTTGCAGTAGTAAAATACTGAAAATAACCCAAATGTGTCAAGAATTATGGTTGAACCGCAGATTAGAGCACCCTGCTGCTTCAGAAGATGGAGAAAGTTTCTTTATCTACTGACCTGAATGATTCTAACAATAAAATCATACAACAACATAGTGCATATTATTTTAGTATTTATGTATTTTAGAAACAGGGAGAGCCACTGATTTTTATTGCTTTCAAAATGTTCATTCTCTTCACTACAATGACTAACAAAATATTTATTTAAAATTTCATATCCCAAGTATTAGATTTCTGTAGCAAATCTGCATGCAGACAGTGGCAAATGCCTTGCACGGCCAGGGAGCACAGGAGTGAGTTTCCATCCCTGGACAGCCTTTCCCCAGATGCAGCCAAGGTTCTACTACTATCTACTCAAGTTCTATATTACTTTTTTTTTTTATTGTCTTTTTGAGACAGGGTCTCACTATGCAGTTCGGGCTGGCCTTAAGCTCACTTTGTAGCTCAGGCTGGTCTCGAACTCACAACCATCTTCCTGCCTCAGCCTCCCGAGTGCTGGGACTACAGGCGTGTGCCACCACACCCGGCTCAAGTTCTATATTACTGCCACCAGCTGCCCTCTGTGTAAATAAAATGTTTTAAATAAAGATAATAAGCAGACCAGAAATACACTGAAATGAGTATGCATAAGAAAAGCTTCCAGTGATAACGCATATTGGGAGAGGTGAACCCAAGAAAATAAAATGTGATTCCTAAGTGATGCTGGAAACTAATATTCTCAAACTTGAATGTGCTTCCAAGGCTATTTCAGATCCTAGAAAAATGTAGACCTGATAGAATGGGGCGCCGTTAGGGCTGAGTCTCCTGCATCGCAAGCGTTCAACCTACTGAGTCACACATGTTTTCACAGCAAACTTTATTATTACTGCACACTGCACATAATGAGTACATGCATAAATATTGACTATTTAGGTGGTTGGTGTCCTGATATATTACTGGTAGCTTCAAAAATAAAAAATGGATAAACAAACTTGGGGTTCAATTGCTTGGTAATATGTTCTTTTTTTCTTTACTATAATACATGATGAGCTCCAAGTATCAGTTAAGTTTTCAGAAATGTGTATATGTTTGTATCTCTCTATGTGTATGTGTTAGTGTTTGTATACATAGAATGACTATGGAAAGCTCTGGAAAGGTAACAAATTTGACATTGATTTGAAAAGAAACATGAATAATACACATGTTACTATATTTCTTCATATAGTTTTTGGATTTGAGGACTACATTACTTATTAGTAAGCTTTAAAAAAGAATTTCTTCCTGTAACTAAAGACATATTGAGGTAGGATGAAAAGGCAAAAGTATTTATGTGAGTCTAGGTCTACAGCAAACTATTCCAAGAAAAATATAGTGTAGGTCACCCAGTTTGGATCATCTGCACACAGAAATGATGAAGCAGACAATGACTGTACACTTGGTCAATGAGAGTTCTCCACTTTTTCAACACTTAAATAAATGCTCACTAAAACTACAGAGATAGTGACACATACCTGTAATCCCAGTGTTCAGAAAGCTGAGGCAGGAAGACCACTCCAAGCTTGAGGCTGGCCTGGCTTGCATATACTATGGAATATCTTCTTCTAATGAGAGCAGAGCATAGTGATCTTCACCTCTGCCATGTACTTTGGAGCAGCTCAAGGCCAGCCTGAACTACATAACAAGATGCTCTGTCAAATGTATAGTTATGATTTAAAAATAATCTTCTCTACAAAGATGGACAAAGGAAAGAATTGGTACCCTATCCCACCCTTTATCTAAGACAGATCTATAAACAAAGCCATTTTTTAATATTTTCTTCCCTTGAGTTTTTTTTAGTGTATTTACTGCAGGGTCTCACTACACAGATCAAACTCCTAGTGATTCTCCTGTTTTCAGCTTCCCAAGCACTGGGATTACAGGCATGCCACCATGCTCAGTCTCATTCACATCTCATTCTGCCCTGGGGTCAGGGACCATACAGCATGCCAGAGATCAAACCCTGGTCCCTGTTCCTGCCTGAACAGGTACTTTAGTATCCTGAGATTTCTGGGCAGGCCGTCTTCCCATGATTATACCTATGCTTAATTGACATTTTTCTATACCTATTTATGGATTTAGAGTTTTACACTTTAGCATTAACTTCCTGCTACAATAAATGAAGATTTGACTCATGTAATTCCTCACCTCTTCCCAAGATCCATGAGAAATGCATCATGGCTCCTTTTTTAAGTTTTTCTTGTATTAAGTTCCTGATGGCATATGATGTTTTTGTTATTGTTTATTAGGGAAGACTGTCTCCTCACTGTCCACCTTGCATGGTGCAGAGATTCCCATTCTTGACCCCCACTCACTCTCATCTTTGCTGCTCCAAAGTACGTGGCAGAGGTGAAGACCATTATGCTCTGCTCTCATTAGAAGGTATTCCAAAGTTTATCCTAGAATTCCTGAAAAGGAGAGAATTTAAGGCAGATTTCATTTATTTATTTATTTGGTACATGGTCTTGTTATGCAGCTCAGACTCTGCATGATCCTCCTGTCTCAACCTCCCAGCACTGGGATCACAGCAGTGACCCCACACACACACCCAGCTTCAGGGGCCGGCAAGGTGCACCTTGGGTTCCAGAACTGGCACAGCATGCAGTACTGGGGATCAAACCTGGGTCCTTGCACTTACCAGGCAGGCACTTAAACTGCTGAGCTATTTCCCTAGCACAGGGAAGTTTTACTTAATTAAGGCCATAAACATATTGTTCACCTTGAGGTAATAAGAGTGCTATAGGGCTATATTTTATCTCATGTACAGGTCCTAGTTCTTTTTATTAGAGTTGATAATGATTTCTTTTTCCATTTTATCACTCATATTTTTCTTAAATTTAAGACCATAAAACTAATCTACTTCTTTCATTTTTCTTCTATAATATTGAGTCATAATCTCCCACAATATCCTCCTACCCAGAGACCTCCATATTCTGCTGCAATCTGTACCATCATCTGTTAATGGAATTCTCCACTGAAATCCCCCCATTGTTGTCATCTGGTATCATGTTTCTGTGACCCCAGGGGTCCTTGGATAAAAAAAAAACGAAAGCTCTTGGCTCCCACATCCCCCCCAGCTCCTACCGGAAGATGTGGCTAGGCCTCTTGAAGGCTTGTTAAAGTAACATTGTCTAACATTGTCATATTGTCACATGCCTCCTCAACAGCAATCTGTCCTTCATAAAAACTTCCTAAGGTAGTGACTCAAATAAGATATTTTAAAACTGCATTTCAATTTAGTTATTTAACTCACACCAGTTGTGATTCATTTTATTTCATATTGAAGTATTTCACTTTATTTCTCTCTCTGGTGTTACTTGACAGCACTAATCCCTTTTATAACAAAGAGTGCTTAATTTTCAAAGAATTTAAGGTATAACACATGGATTAATGACTAAGGTTTTTCAATATTTTACTAAGATACTCTCATTCTATTTCCTTTCTATATCTGTTCTTTTAAAATCTACTTCTTGTGAGTCTGTAAGATGCGGTAGGGAATGCTGTGTATGATTCCTCACCACCCTGATTAACTTTCTTCTATTTTTGACAGAGTACAGTATTGTGTCATGGCTATGCAGAGCCCTGATTCTATTTAAATATCTGTGTGACAAATCCCCTGCAAAGGAAAAAGAACGAGACTTGAGTAATGTGACTAATTCAGCATACATAATTAGTTAATGTGCTTAGTTCGGATTCAGAACTATGAAATTCTTAGAATTAATGGAATGCATGAGAGATAGACAATCCAACTTTCTTGTCAGGGTTTAATTTATGCCAAACACTAATCTTTTATGCAGAGATCACTATCTGGAAGACACAGAATGTGAAAATAACTTATGCTGTTCAATTACTTTTTAAAATCTGTCCAAGGAAATTTGTTTACTGAGTTTGTTGTTCTTTTTATCATTTTTAATCACTAAACTTTCATTGAATGTTTACTATATAATTTCCTCACACTTACCCATCATGGTGCTAGGTTCGTGGAAGAACCAAAATAATTGGACTATAATATCTATACCAAGAATATGTTAATTTAGATGGAAACACAAGAAATATGCACACTGAAACAAAAATATGCAAACAGCTCACAATACAGTTACTTTACATGGTGCAAAGAACTGAGTGATAGAGAACTATGAAGAAAAAAAGCAAAAGAACTGAAATGCTCATGGACATTTCATGACCAAAGACATTATTGCAGAACTACTTGTGGGCTACTTTGATGCAAATATTTAAAAACAAATTTTGCCTATGAAAGACAAAGTTTTCCACTGCATCTGGATCACTATATAACTTTTGTATATCTTTTCTTTCTAGCCATAAGATGGGTTGAAGGTAAAAGGATTGATCTGGCTTTTGAAACTGGATTTTAAATGTACATGTGTGTACGTGTGTGTGATGTTAGCCAATACCACCATTCCTATGAAAATTCATGCAAATAAAACTCTAATCCTTGCAAATAAATTGAACTCGGAAATCATTGCAATTCTCAAAAATGAATTAATAGTATCTAGCAACCAACATTAATACAATAGAGTAACATTGCTAAGGTCATTCTTGATAAGTTTATTTTAAGCGTAAGTCCTGCAGTCAAGAACTTATGATATAGGTATACTTCATTAACAAAAATACTTAACTGAAAAAAAATCTAAAAGTTATGGCATGTATACATATATAGCTGAATGACATGAAATGGCTAAGTCAAAGATACCAGCACTTCAGTATTATCCAGCAGAAGATGACATTCTTTTCCAACACACTTCTCCTTGAAGTCACCATTTATAGATCCAATATGTCCAAATAAAGAAGGTCTTAAACTTTTGAAAGATTATTTTATTTCTAAAAATCTCATATACAAAGTCAATTTAGCCAAAGAGTCTCCATACCAATAAAAATAGACACCAACCTTTTCTGAATGCTACAAAGTCTCTGTAGAGAAGAGTTCTCGGAAGAACTCTTCACTCAGTAAAGAATCACTCACTTAACAATATGTATAGGCCCAAGGAGATGGCCCAGTGGAATAAGTGCTTCCCTGGCAAGTACAAGGGCCTGAGTTCAATCCCTGGTTCCACAAAAAAAAAAAATGTATATTTGCTTTTCTGATCCATATTTTTCTGTTTTACTAGACTCAGATTTTTGCATAAGCAAAGAAATAAGGCAAAGAAAGCAGAGAGAAATATTTCTCAGTCTTGATCAATAGTTCTTAGGACAAACAAGAGTAAAATATACTCAGATCTATTCATGCTTGGCTTTAAGATCATTTGTTGGCTTCACAGATCATTATAAGCAAGATGCCAATTAATACAAAATGTGACAGTGGCCTTTGTGACGTGGACAGCTGGCCACCACGCTATACACAAAGACCACCTGCTCATGTAGCATAGGCCACCAAACAAGCACCAGATGGTGACAATATTTAAATGTTATGACTTACAGTCACTTACATCTCAGCCGTATCTGAACTGGACATTAGGAGAAATAGCTTTAAAATTTACATTTGGTCTTGGGAAAATACAGTTCTCTTTAAGTCTCTCATATATGACTTACTTGGGGCAAAAGAAGCATTCCTGGGCATTCAAAGTCCAACAGAACTTGTGCAACATGTGGCACTTAGAAACAATTGGCTTAACCAAGACATACCTGACCTGCTGAGATCACTGACGGAAAGCCTCAGGAAGAGAAATGGAGAAAATTTAGCCACAGGAAGACTTGGCGGAAGTTACAGATATAGGAGTTGACAGAGAAGTGAAAAAATGGTTGTCAGAACCATGTTGCCGAAGCAAGCAGAGGATTCAGGAAATGCACATTTGGCAACATATCTAAGTCTTTGAACTGTGCGCCTGGCATATTTGAAAAACAAAACATTATAGAAATTTCCAGTTTTATTGCTCATAGAAAGGTTCATACAGCTTTTTCAGTATATATGAATTAAAGCTTTGAGAGGACATTCAAGACTTTCAATCATTTCCCAAGGTTGAGTAAAATATTCGGTTAACTGGCTAATTCCCAAAGCTCCATGGAATAGTTATGAGGTAAAACCTCTTCAGCAATTCTAGAAATATAGTAATATAGTTCATACTTTGGACAAATGTGAATCCATGTTTATATTTCATAAAAAGAAATTAAAGAAAATAACTTTCTCTAGGGACCAATGGTCACCTGCAAAATTTCCAATCAACTATGCAATAATCAAAAGACAGTAGAGATTTCACTAGTAAAACTTATTCTGCATTATAGTCTAATGGCTCTACACTGTATGATAAAAAAAAAAGTCAAAACTACAACCAACAAAGAACAGATTTTCCTTCCCTAAGAGCACACACAGGTAAGCCTTGCTGAGAACAGCAACAGGCTGTCCAGTAGAATTTCCTGGATTTTGTAATGCAACTAACTTAGCAGGTGGTCCCAAGTCTCTAAATCCAATTGTAGTTTCATGGGGCTTCAAGCCAGAAAAAGAGAGTCAGTACAAAAAAGTTCCTACCAAAGCAAGAAAAAGACAAAAGGAGAGGCAGAGAAAAAATATTGGTTAAATTTTACAAATGCATTTCTCAGTATTGTGTCAAACATGTTTACTGAGCTGCACAATTAATAAAAAATATTCTGAACTGGAGTCCCTAATTATTATTCCACACAGAACAGAACACCGCTTCATTATCCCTTTTTGAATTGATTGTGTACATCAAACAGTCAAGATATAAATAAAATATGCCTGCATGCATAATACCCTCACATTAAAGCTGGAGGCAATTAACCTATGATTTCTCATTAATTAAATTAAAATAACCTTCTAAAAATGTCTAAAATCAAAACAGATTTCTCTTAGTGTGGATGTTCCTCCCAGTGATGCAGCGAGCCTGTTTACCATGGCAATATAAAATTTATCATGCCAATATAAAATGCTATTTCTGATTGTAACCCAGCCTTGTCTCTTGCTTTCTCCTGAGGCTCCTGTGTCTCCTTTAGCTAAAGCCAGTTAGAATGTTAGGATGGGTTTGTTTTTCTTTTCTGTTTTTAAAACTACTTGTGTTCATCAAGAATAATTTCCTATTAAACACAGCAGCCTTATCATGTAAGCACAAAGTTGCAAATTATTTGGTGAATTTGCTCAATACAGGCCGCGGGGCCACGTAAGTGCGACCTTGAAGGAGGATAACGGGCCTCAGTAGGGGACCGTGCTGAGCCGAGCTGTAAGTGGTCATTATTTCCCAGCTGAGCACCTCTGAATTCCTCCTTTGTGTCTCTGATTTCCAGTACTTAGAATACTAAGTTATTAGTTATTTTAGCAGCATCAACCTCAAAGTTTTTTCTAAACAGATATGCTAGTCACATATGCTACAAAATTTATTTGATTTCCTCTGAACTCATTTTCAGATTTCCTAGAATCTCACTGCATAAAAAGAATGCACACTTAGGGATGGCAAGATAGCTCAATGGTCTAAAGCGCCTCTCAGGGACAGCGGCTGGATCCCCAGCACCACATGCCATGCCAGCCCCTCCCCCCAGGGCGGGCTGAGCTGACCCTCCCCCCCTGCAAGAAAAGAATCCGTGATGTGTAGCGAGACACTGTAATAAATAAATAAGTTTTTTTAAAAAAGAAATTTCTAACGTTTCACACCAAGTCTTCATAATTCAAAATTATATGCTAAAATATTGTTTAAGTATCATGTTTATTGATTCATCTCTTCTCCAATGAGAAAAGAATATAGATTCACTCTTTTGTCATATGTATGGATTCTCTTCCAGTGTCTCATAAGGCACCACATAGTGCTTTCATATAGAAAGTTTTTAATACTATAGTTGCTGTTATATTGAATTTTTGAGTCAATTTTCCCCAAATCACTTCTAGATCTTAAGCACCACATGGCTATCAGTGGCATACTTTTCTGCTAGTCACATAAATAAAAACTTTGGAGAGCTACTTCACTCTTTCACCATTTTTATCTTTTTATCAATTTCCTTAGGAAGTACCATCATTTCTTCTTCCAAAAGACTGGATTACTTCCTTTTACTTGAATCCTGTTATGACAGCCTAATATAGACATTCTTTTCTTTGCCCTTAGAGTGAAGGAAGAATAGCCCATTAACTCTACCTTCTATCTCCTGTCTGTAAGCTTCCCTCTCTGATGTGTATTGTCTCTATACTTTCACAAAAAAAAAAAAAAATCTTCCTGCAACCTTAGTTTCCCCTTGAGTGTGTACATCTGCATCAACTCTATAGCAGTAAAAACTATTTATTGACCAAACAACACACACCACCATCTTTCCCATTTCCCCTTAAGTATAAGAGTCCTAGATTTTGTATTTTAATGGCAGCATATGTCCTACACTATTGCAAAAGAATAGCTCTTCCCATTTGATGGTCTAAACCAGCCAGTAGCCTAGTGATAGGCACTTGGTGGGGCCCTGGCCAACAAGCACTAAGTAACAGTCCATGTAGGGCTTCTATTCCTGAATAGGATGGCAATGCCTCATAAAGGGAAGACATCATAACCCACACCCTCCTCGTAAGTTGGAATATCAGATAAGAATGTAATGCTTAGATATATGCCAATAATCATGAATAGCAGATGAAAAGGATAAGAAAACATTGAACACTTGATGGCATTTTGAGATGCTAAACCAAAAATTTAAACTGTTGGTTAAAGAATAAGAAACATAAATTTAATATATTTATTTGAAAAAATTAAAGAAATCATTTTACTGCACAAGAAAAGCCTGCAAAGGTACTGTGAAAAGCATTGTTCTTCAATGACACAAGTTTAAAAATTTACTGGCCCAGAACAGAAATACCCCTAGTACTATGGAAATTTGTAGATTAATCATATATTACACAGAGATTAATTTTAGAAAATACACCATTTCTAATACAGTGAAGGCATTTGAGAAATTCACTGCATATGGATCTGAACAACTGAATCTATTATATGCATCCTCAGAAGTCCCTGAAGACGTGCATGCTTGACAAGTTGCAATGATGCTGTATAAGCTTCTAGCCAGTACTGCAACTTGGTTATCTGACTCCCCAAGGCAATTTTTACAAGAGTATATCAATGGTTTATGTTGGAAGCTTTGTTTTAAAATTATAATGGAGACTTGAGAAAGGTCTTTTGTGTTTCAATATCTTGCAATACTACATGAAAATAAATATTATTTATAAAAAATTACCATGAGCATAAGAGGATTTTATAACAAAGAAACCTTAAAATGACATATTCAACTTTTTCTACATGCTATCATTAATAAAATAGTGCATGGACTGTATAAAGGATACACAATATTAAAGAAATGTGACTGGACTTCACAAATTGACACATACGTGCATGATTTATTGACATTTCAAAGCAGTCACCTTGTAAGCTGATGCTTTATTTCAATAATGCTCAAAATTTACTCTTCTGTCTGTGGGGGAAAAGCAACCCTTTGAAAGCTGGTATAACCATTATGGAAATTAGTATGGAGATTCCTCTGTTTATAGCAGCACAATTTCTCATAGCCGAATCTTGGAAACAACCCAAATGCCAATCAACTGAGGAATAGATAAAAAGGATATGATATTTTTACACAATGAAATATTATTCACCTATAAAAAAGATAAATATGAGGCTTTTGTAGACAAATGGATGCAGCTAGAGTCTATTGGTAAGTGAAATAAATCAGATCCACAAGTGCAAACATCATAATATCTCACTAGTATGAGAACTTGAAACAGTAATGAATATATAAAATGTACGACAGATTCTCTGAAGGGGAAGGAAAATGTTCAGTGGGAAAGAACAACTGGTATCAGAGAAAGACAAATGTTACAAGGGAAAAAGATATATTTAGGCATATATGCAGAATAGTTTCGATAATTGCATTGTCAATTTCTGTTGGTCTTCTGAAAGGAGCAGTTATTGCTTAAATTTTTTACCTTTATTTCTTTTTGGCTCTTAGTTTCTTACAACTTGTTATTGTTCATTGTTTTGTTTTGTTTGAAAATGAATCTCACACATTTACATCTGGTAATGTGAACAACTAATTTGAAGATAGTATTATGTAATACATCAACCATTGTTGAATTCCTATTATTTTGTTTAGTGAAATATCATTTCTAACATTGTTTTATTTCTTTATATCTCTTTAATACTTTTTAAAAATTAAAAAACTAAAAATGAATAAAATATGCTCTGCAAACTTATTGCTTGTGGTGGCACACTCTTAACCTATGAGAATGGTATTATATTTTAATTTTTATATTTTTGTTTGTACTTTTATTATTATTTTAAAAAAATACAAAATAGTGCTACAAGAAAACAACATTATACATGATAGAAGATTTCAATAAACAAACTAATAGGAATCCAACAGTGGTTGCTATATTACATGATGCTATGTACAAATTAGTTTTCAGATTATCAGACATAAATGTATGAGTTTTGTTTTAAAAAAAACAATAGCTAAGAAATTCACGAGAGGAAAAGAATCAGAGTAAAAACAAAAATTGTAAACATTAACTACTCCTTTCTTTTTTTATATATATTCATATAGTTAGAATTCTCAAAGTAGAAAGGAATAGGCAATACATATTTAAAGATTTAAAATTTTTGAATTTAGTTCAACTTATAATACCACATTTCCAAGAAAAAAATGAACCTTTTGCATAAGAAATTTGAATAAAATCGTATCATTATATACAAAAATTAAGTTGTACAAAACTTACTATAAAGAAAAAAATGATTAAAGCATATACATAAAAAATATTAGCAATGGAAGAAAAAAATTAAATAGCATCTTATTCCACATTAGAAAGATAAAAAAGGACCAAGTGTGTAAGAAACTAGACTAATAAAGACTGAAAGAAGAAAGATCTATCATCTTTGAATTTTATACTTAGCAAACATACCTTTGAAAACTAAAAGTAAAATATTTTCTAGTTGTACAAACTTGAAATATTTTAATACCTCCAGATGTAACATACAGGAAATAACGAAGAGCATAATTCAAAAGGCAAGAGAAGTTGCAGTATGCTCCTGGATGAACAATAAAGAGCTCTCAAAGTGATAGTTATGCAGGACCATAAAAAATATATTAGATGAACTCTTATTTAAGAGGTCATTGAAGATTTCTATGAAACAGTACCAATCTTATGTCAGGTTGTACATGTATTTTTTCAAAGGACAGGGAAGAAATAATATAAA
>PVKA01047341.1:0-14376 GCA_004027165.1 Ctenomys sociabilis | reverse complement strand
GATTATCTTTGACTATCGGCCTTGACCATGAGAGATAAGTTTGGCACAATGGAAAGAGGATATGATTTGGAGTCAAGCCTACCTCTGCCATTAATAAAGAGATCTACACAAGTAACAACCTATTTTTATTCTTCTGAGAGAGGAGATTCTAAATTACCAATTCCTAAGGTCCTTTGTAGCATTAAAAGCTGCTAACTTCATATGCTTCATAGAAATAGAAGCCTTTACCATTCATTACAGTATCTCCTAGATAAAGAGATGAACCTAAATATTAAAATTATATTTAATTAATAGATTTTTTAACAAAATGTGATGAGGTAAGAACAGACAAAATCTTTAGTATGGACCATCACTGATTTACTGTAATAAATTCAGACGCAAGGAAAGAAAAGCTTAATACAGATAGTTCACAATTGTGCATAAAGACATGATTTCTTTTACATGCTACTGAAGCTTTATCAAATTATTCTCAGTAGAAAGTAGAACAAGAAATACTCTTCTGTCAACTATTGTACATTGCAAAAACTATGGATATAAGCCAAAGTTGTTTTCAGCTGAAGTTATTTAGCACAGGAAATTGAGTACATATGTAAAATGTAAACATTGTTAAAGCTTAGAAGTTTCATCAGGTGATTAAAACTCAAATAAGAATTTATATGTTTACTAACACAAGTGAAGATGGATGAGACATAAGCAGGTTACGGTGTGGTGGGCAATAAAGCGAGATTTACAGCTCAAGTTTCATTAAAGGAAAATAGGTGTGGGTAATAAGTACGCACAGCGGTTGCTTGTGAGGAGTGACTCTAGGATCCAATGAATAACGCAAGGAGAAGAAAATAACAGGAGGATAAATTGTGAGGCATAATCACAAAATACAGTTAATGGTTAATTTTTAAAAAATGGAGTTAAAAGATACATTGCCCTTAATTTTGTCAAAAATACTCCCCCTTATTTTGAATATACTTATCCTGTTGCACTTATTGTAGGAAGCAGTTCTCAAGGTTTTCTTCTGGGACAGAGTTGCATTGTTCTGGCTGCTTCAGTGTCCCGAATCCGTTCAAAACCTACTTTTCATGGTCATTTTGACTCTTCTGGTGAAGAACCAGAAGTTCCATGATGCCAAATTCACTGAATGAGGACACACCATAAAGTTTAATTATCCGGCCTGTTGGAAAGCATTGGTCAACAGAATCCACTTAGTTTTTGATTATACCTTGCAAAGACAACCACAAAATATATCCAGAACTGCTGCAGAAAATTGCAAAAAACAATGAGATAACTGTGTTCAAAACACAGGAGGTTATTTTAATGGGGATTGGTGGCATTTTTGAAATGTAATAAATGTTTTAATTTTAAAACATCGTATTTTTTTACTAGGCATTTGTACAGGATACAGTTTGGATTTAGCTTGTGTGTGTCAATCTGAGTTTCACATGTTTTAAGGTGAGGCCTTTAGGTGTGACTAGGATTTTATCAAGTCATCAAGATGAATCCACCATGATGAAATGCTGATAGCTTTATAAGATGAGGAAGGGAGCTCAGAAGACACTTGACAGACACACACATTCACCCATACTTCCTTTCCTTTGCTGTGATATGCTGTCCACCCTGGAACTCTGCCCCCAAGAAAATCATCACTAATTGTGTCTCTTCAACACTGAACCTCTGAATTGTGAGCCAAATAAACCTTTTCTCTGTAATCTGTCTGGCATATTTCCTTATAGTAACATAAAAAAGTATCTTCCAAAGTCACTTCTTCTCAACCTTGATGTCACCAAATCTTATGCAGGAATTTGAAATATTGCTGAAAATTACTTGTTCTCCTATTTGAAAATGGTGTACTCTCATCCCCACCATGCCTCATGCAGAGTTTCATACCCTCTTAGATCAGGCATGGATATGTGACTGGATTTTACTAGTGGGATGGCAGTAGATATGATCATTTTACCATGAAAAGTTCTTCATACTTTCCCATTAATGTTTTCATAATGTTCGGTGGTAGAACATTAGTGATATTAAAATAGAACAATGGTGGTATCAAAATATAACATCATATTAACATAATAATTTGCATTTCCATGCTTCTGTTACAATAGTATGGTTTCACCAATCAAATGTCTTGCATTGCTCAGTATATCACAAATATATGCATTTGGCTGAAGCAGAGGTAAAGTGTACCTGAACAAATTACAATTACATCTCAATAACATCTCCACTAATATAAGAAATTAGGAGATAGAATATGATGTGAGAAAGAAGAGCATTTTATTTTAGTATTTGGGCCCGACTTACATAAAGTCTCAAGATATAAAGCCACCAAAAGTCTTTAGACAGTTTCCTGTCTAAGAAGAAAGGCTTGGTGGAGCAAGAGCTTGATGTTTAGGCACCAGGAAGCACTGCTTCAGGGTAAGGATGCAGCCTGGAAAGTGCAGTCATGTGAACGCTTGCTTCCTCTTTCAAATGCGTATCCTGGCTTCCAAAGTAATTGTTCTATGTGTTCTTGTGAGGGGAGGGAGTGATTTGAAAGGTGATTGGGTCTCAGAGATGAAATCTTTGCAATGAGTTCATATCCTTATTAAAGAAATCCTGCAGAATTCCTTCTCCTCTCCAACCATGTGATGCTAGAGTAAGATGCATGAAGACAGAAGCCCTCAATGGACACTTAAATCTGCTGGTGTCTAGATATTAGATTTTTACATCTAAAACTGTGATAAATATTTCTGTATTACTTAAAAGCCACTTAGTGTAACATATTTTAGTAAATCAGCCTAAGTGGACAAGGTACAAAAGGACTGCAGAACATTTAATAAGAATTTTGTATATGCTTAGTGGTTTTATATTTATAAGTACATTGAAGCTAACAGGTATTTTGAGTTAAGCATGTACAAAAAATTAAAAAAATCTAAACTTCCTACGTACAAAATCAATTCACATTAAATAACATTCCTGGCATGGAGTAATTGCACTTTGTTATACCAATATACAAAGAAGTATAGAGTAAAAGTTAGGGTTAAATGAGTAGAAAATTTCATTCAATATGCATTAATCACACACACACACATACACACACACACACACATATTTTGGTCACCGGCCATTCTTCTGAATATATATATTCAGAAGAATGGCCGGTGACGAAAATGTAAATAAAATATGCCACATAGTACCTACAGAGTAATTTTTGTGTTTAAAAATCTCCAATTTATACATTGGTTGTAATAATATCAATTATAAAAGTACCATGTATTGCAGTGTTACTATGCTAAGCAATGTTATGAGTTTCCTATATATATTCCTTTAACTACTATGCTAATATTGAAAGTGGATCCTCTTATTATCCTAGCTGCATAATTGTGAAGCTTATGGCAAAATTCTCCCATTTTCTGTAAACTTGTAAAATCATATTAAAACAAAACTGTTCTGCTATCTTCTATCAAAGGAAACTTTGACCTGAGGAAAAGAGATTTACAGAAGATTATGGTAATTCATGTTAGACATCATGGAATACACTGGGAATTACTGTGACCCCATATCGGATCCCTGATACTGTTAACACTGTACCAAATATTTTCCAAATATATGCCACTCCATCCATTAAGTCTGGACTCTGCTACATTTTTCCTTGTTGGTTAATGATTGATGGTGTTAAGTGACACAGCATTGAAAATCTTGTTAACATCAAGACATATTTAATCTATTGCTTCTCCTTGATCTCCTAAGTCACTCTGACATATAAGGAAATTAGATTAATCTGACATGATTCATTCTTTATTCAGCCTTGTTTATTACTACCCAATACGAAGTAGCTGGTGTTCATCTAGCTGTTGCCAATTGATTTCTGATGTTAAACTCTTTTTATTTTTTCCTTGAATAGAAACTCAGGTAAAATATGACATTACTCTGTAATACTTATTGGGGAAAATGATATAAATACATACAATTCTGCCAACATACTTTATTAAAATTTTTCTTGTTTAATTTCTTGTTTAAAAAATTTAAAGATAACACATCCTGAGTTAATGAAGGTCTTCTTTATCTGAAGCTATCAATCATTGCAATCACACAACATTCAGACTCAATTTTTAATTTATTGATCTTGACATGCAGTCTAGATCAAATGAAGCATGGCATTTCTTTGTCTTTCGAATTGATATAGTGGGGATTTTACAACAAAACTGAAGATAACGATTTCTTGAAAGTTTTACTATTTCGATGTTTTTGCAAAGTGTATCTTTTAGTGTTACTAATGCAAGAAACAAGTATATGAGGGTTATCCATGAGGGTCTACCTCTTGTTATTGCACTTATGCATTGTCGTGCAAACAAAGATCATAGGTCCATGATGTTTGGCTGTCAGTACCATACAATATATAGATGTAGATATAGATGTACATATACATATAAACATAGGTATATAACATATATATATTTCTCTCTCTCTCTCTCTCTCTCTCTCTCTCTCTCTCTCTATCTATCTATCATCTATCTATCTGTGTTCATACTATAATACAATTAAATCTCTGTTGTAGCCTTGAGAAATTGTCCCCTGAGATTTAACACTCCTGTTTTCTTATCTGACAGACAAGAATACGAATACAAGTGAGTGAGAAGTTTTGTGACTTTTGTGACTGTTCCAACACCTGATCCACCCACGCCCGGCCTGGTGAGTGTGTAGGAGAACTATCAGCTTCCTGGCATGCCTCCAGCGGCCAGCACTTGCCCTCAAGACCTCCGAGCCAGCTACACTTTCTGAGACTCTCTAGGCAATCCACCACAACACATTCTGCCCTGAAACTCCCCAGAGTCCCTTCCCCCAAGGCCAATGAACGAGTAAGAAGTTTCTGAATCTTCTGGCACCTGATCCAACCATGCCTGGCCTAGTGAGTGTGTGAGAGAGCTTCTGTGCTCCCCAGAGCTTCCTGAGCCAGGGACACAATGGACGGGAGGGCTCACAGTTGTACCAGAAGGGCTGCAACAAAAAGGAACTGAACATAACAGCTAAATCCAGGCCAGGCATAACTGGATAATCTCAAAATACACTGGCACTTGAATCTCATTACCCACTAAGGCTGTAACTGCACGAAAGCTCTACACCAAAGGTCAGAGGTCAGTGCTATACTAAATGACAAAGACAAGGAGAAAAATGCAATTTCAGGCCTTGAGCCACCAGTAAGTGCAGAGGACACTAGCTCAGCTGAAATGAATGAATTAGCAGAGGTGGAAGAAAAGAAACAACAGCAGAAAGGTATAGAGAAACAAAGACCAGAGTTAATAGAAAAAGAAATTTTTGAATACATAGCATCTGAACTAATAAATCAAATCCAGAAACATGTGGGGGAAAAGCAATGCCCACACAGAAGAAGTGCAGAGAACACTACTCCAGCTGAAACATATGAATTAACAGCATCGCAAGCAAAGAAACAACAACAGAGAGGTAAAGAGGAACTCAGAGCAGAAATAATTTCCAAAATAAAAAAAGAAATCTTTGAAATCATAGCATCTGAAATAGAGAATCAATTCTGTAAATATATAGAGGAAACTCAATTTGAAAAAAACTCTGCAGAAAAGAGTTAATAGCTGCCTCTAAAGA
The DNA here is from genome assembly GCA_004027165.1 of Ctenomys sociabilis. Lineage (NCBI taxonomy): Eukaryota > Metazoa > Chordata > Mammalia > Rodentia > Ctenomyidae > Ctenomys > Ctenomys sociabilis. Next base: position 8,787 of record PVKA01047341.1, on the reverse strand, counting down.
AGACATTGATAAACAAAAATAGAGATCAGAAATATGGAAGATTCCTGGAATGAGCAATACAGGAAAGAAACAGAACATATAAAGTAGAGACAAAGAGATAAACAGGAACTTCAAATCTCAAACACGAGTCTACAAAACCATTTGAGTGAAAGCGAAGACACAGTTTCAGATCTTGAAGATGCTAGTGCAGCTAGTGAAAAGATCAGAAAGGATCCCTTATAAACAATGAAGATGCAGGAAAATATCCATCACCTGTAAGACAATGCCAAGATGAACAATGTGAGCTAATTTGGTATCAGTGAAAAAGAAGGAGTCAATACAAATGACATAAAAAGAATATGGGCAGAAGTAATCGCAGAAAACTTACCAGACATGGGGAAACAATCTAGCATTCAGGTGACCAATGCATACAGAATGTCAAATAACTTCAACCCAAGTAAAAACACACCAAGACACATAATAGTCAAGAGCCCAGAAATGCAACGAAAAACTAATATACTGAAATCTTCCAGAGAAAAGAAGCATATCACATTCAAAGGAAAACCCATCAAAATTATAGCCAGATTTTCTTCACAAACCATAAAGGCAAGGAGAGCATGGAGCAGAGTCCTTCAAGTCCTCTATGAAAATATTCCAGCCCAGACTATTTTACCGTACCAAACTGTCTTTCAAGTTTGATGGAGAAGTGAAATTCTTCCATGAAAAAAAACAACTAAAGAATTTCATGATGACAAAGCCAATCCTACAAAGGCTGCTGAAAGATGTTCTAGAGAGGGAACACAATGACCAGAATTTCATGAATGAGAAGAAAAGCAACCCACTAAATAGAGCAAACAATTAAATACAGGACAAAAGGAGTAAACAACAGCAGGTAAATGACATGACAATCATAAGTCAACACATTTCAATTATAACCATCAATGTAAATGGATTCAGTTCAGCAGTTAAGTGAAATAGACTGGCACGGTGGATTAGAAAACAAAACCCAACAATATGCTCTATATAAGAAATACACTTAACTCAAAAAGACATTCATAGGATAAAAATGAAACGATAGAAAACAATACTACATGCCACAGCACATCAGAAAAAAGCAGGATTAGCAATTCTGTTCTCAGACAGTCTCAACTTCAAGCCAAGAAGGATCAAATGAAATATAAAAGCCACTGTATATTAGTCAGGGGAAAAATTCAAGAGGAAGAGGTAGCACTCATAAATATCTATGCACCAAACACAAGAGCACCCAACTGTATAAGACAAATATTAATGAACAAGAAAAATCTAATCTCCAAGACAACAATCATGATAGGTGACTTTAACATGACCTTATCTCATAAAGAGAAGTCAATAAGACAAAAAATTAGCAAAGAAGTAGCAGAACTGAACCAGAGCTTGGAATAAATGGACATGGTGGACATATGCAGAGTGTTCAAATCACAGGTGAATATACATTTTTTTCAGCTGCACATGGGTCATTTCTTAAAATAGACCACATACTAGTACATAGGTCATGCTTAAGTATATGCAAGAAAACAGAAATTATCCCATGCATATTATCTGACCACAGTGCAATGAAACTGGAAAAAAAGAAACCAGAAAAACCTGCTGAATACACGGAAATTAAACAACAGCCTACTCAACAACCAATGGATCACAGATGAAATTAAACAAGAAATTCAACAATATCTAAAATTCAACAACTAATCAAAATTTATAGGATGACATGAAAGCAGTTCTCCAAGGGAAAATCATAGCCATGTACTCACACATTAGGAAAACAGAATGGAAACAAATAAACACCCTAATGTTGCATCTCCGACATCTAGAAAAGGTACAGCAAACCAAACCCAGAGCCCAAGGATGGGAAGAAATCATAAAGATTAGAGCAGAAATTAATTCAATTGAGATGAAGAAAACAGTTTAAAGAATCCACAAATCAAAAAGTTGGTTCTTAGCCGGGCATGGTGGCGCATGCCTGTAATCCCAGCACTCGGGAGGCTGAGGCAGGAGGATTGTTGTGAGTTCGAGACCAGCCTGAGCTACAAAGTGAGCTTAAGGCCAGCCTGAACTGCATAGTGAGACCCTGTCTCAAAAAGACAAAATAAATTAAAAAAAAAAAAAAAAGTTGGTTCTTTGGAAGACTAAGTAAAGTTGAAAAGCTTCTAGCCAACCTCATCAAAAAGAGGAAAGAAAAAATTCAAATACAAACAATAAGGAATGAAAAGGGTAAAATCATCACAGACCCAGTGGAAATTCAGAAGATTATCAATAATTACTTCGAGAATCCTTATGCTCACAGAATAGAAGACAGAGAAGAAATGAACAGATTCCTTGAAAGGTACAAATTACCAAAACTGAACCAAGAAGATATAACAACTCTCAATAAGCTAATAACAGCCAACAAACAACATACGAAACATAATAAAAAGCCTGCTGACAAGGAAAAGTCCAGGTCCTGATGGATTCACAGCTGAGTTCTACAAGAAATTTATAGAAGACATAATCCCTACACTCCTCAAACTCTTCAATGAAATTGAAAAGGAAGCAGTCCTCCAAAAAATCATTCTTTGAGGCAAGTATTATACTGATTTCAAAACTAGGGAAAGACACAACCAAAAAAGAGAACTACAGGCCAATCTCTCTCATGAGCATAGCTGCAAAAATCCTCAATAAAATCCTAGCAAACAGAATACAGCAAATCATCAAGGAGATCATACACCATGACCAGATAAGATTCATCCCAGGGATGCAAGGATGGTTCAATATTCAAAAATCTATAAATGTAATACACTATATTAATAGACTGAAATCTAAAACCACATGATCATCTCAATTGATGCAGAAAAAGCTTTTAACAAAGTCCAACACTCATTCACGTTCAAGGTCCTACAGAAAATTGGAATAGATGGACTCTACCTCAACTTTATGAAAGGCATCTATGACAACCAAACAGCTAATATAATTTTAAATGGGGAAAAATTTAAATCGTTTACTCTTAGATGAGGTACAAGACAAGGATGTCCTCTATCACCCCTCCTATTCAGAATAGGATTGGAATCATTAGCTAGAGCCAGTAGACAACAGGGAGAAGGAAAAGGAATAAGAATGTAAAGAAGTTAATTTTTCACTATTTGCAGATGATATGATATTTTACTTGGAAGACCCAACAACTCCACGAAGAAGCTACTAGAATTAATACAAAAATTCAGTAGTATAGCAGGATACAAAGTCAATACTCAAAAGTCAATAGCATTCCTCTACAGATAACAAACACACTGAGAGAGAAACTATAGAAGCAATAACTTTTACAATAGCACCACAGAAAATGAAATATCTTGAAATTCACTTAACTAAAGTCCAAGATCTTTTCATGGAAAATTACAAAACTCTAAGAAAAGAGATTACAGATGATTTCAGAAAATGGAAAGATCTTCCTTGCTCCTGAATGGGAAAAACATCGTGAAGATGGCCGTACTCCCAAAATTGTTGTACAGATTTAATGTAATCCTATCAAACTCCGACCAACATACCTCCCAGACTTAGAGAAATCACTCCTAAAATTTATTTGGAATGTCAAATCCCTAGAATAGCAAAGGGAATCCTGACCAACAAAAACAAGGCAGGAGGCATCAAAATTCCTCACTTGAAATTATACTCCAAAGCCACTGTGATAAAATCAACATGGTATTGGCAACGAAATAGAACTGAGGATCAATGGAATAGAGTAGAAGATGAAGGGGCCTCTATGAACACACTCAGCCATCTGATCTTTGACAAAAGGGCCAAATACGCATAATGGAAGAAAGATAGCCTCTTTAACAAATGGTGCTTGAAAAACTGGCTTTCTACATGCCAAAAACTAAAACTTGACCCATTTCTATCACCATGCACTCAGCTGAAGTCAAAATGGATTAAAGATCTAAACATTAAGACAGAAATACTCAATCTCCTGGAAGAGAAAGTAGGAGGAACTCTTGAAGACATAGGGGTAGGCAAAGAGCTCATGAAAGAACATGCATTAGCATGGGAAACACTTGAAAGAAAAACAGGAATCAACTCTTATTGAGAAGTTTTCTCACATCCAAAAAATTATCAACAAAGTGAAAAGACAATCCATAATGTTTGAAAAAATCTTAACTACTAACCACTGAAACAAAGGTATGCTCTCTAAAATTTATAAAGAACTCAGATACATTAGCGCCCTCAAATTTAAAGACTCAATCAAGAAATAGGCATCTGAGATTAATACACACTTCTCAGATGACAAAATTAAAGAAGCAAATAAATATATGAAAAAAAATGCTCCACATCACTAGCCATCAGTGAAATGCAAATTAAAACAAAACTGAGATACTATCTCACTCCAGAAAGAGTGGCTATCATAAAAAAATCACCCAACAACCCAACAACAAATGTTGGAGAGGCTGTTGGAAAAAAGGAACCACTGTTTCTCCCCTGCTGATGGGAATGTACAACCAGTATGGAAATCAGTGTGGAGACTCCTTAAGAAACTAGGACTGGAAATCCTATTCAATCCATTTATCCATTTCCTGGGAATTTTCCCCGAGGAACTGAAACATCATATCATAGTGATACATGTGTACCTATGTTTATAGCAGCACAATTTGTGATAGCCAAATCTTGGAAACAACCAAGATGCCGATCACATGAGGAATGGTTGAAAAAAATGCAGTATTTCTACACATTGGAGAATTATTCAGTTATACAAAATGATACACTTGAAGCTTTTATTTTTAAGTGGATGCCACTTGACCATATACTCATAAGTGAAATAAACCAGATGTACAGACTGAGGTACAGGGTTACAGGATAAATCTTGAGGGGTGTTGACTGACCTCATCAGATCCAAAAGTTACATTTTTTGTTATATAAATCTTGCTTTAACTCAGTCTTAACCATCCAGCAGAAAAGTATAAAAATGAGGTATATAGAATAAGGCCATAATAATAAGTTGAGCTCTAGTCAACAACTTCTTCAGATAACTCACTATTATTGTGTACTGCTGGACTGTGTTGGAATGTTTCGCTCAATTCAAGCATCTATAATAATTGAATGACCATAGAATACCCTTGTTTGACAGGACTAAACAAAAAAAGGGGATAGAAAGGAATAACTATTCTGTGTTTCTATAAATAGTGCAGTTAGGATAAATATACCATACTTTGGCATAATTCTATGAGAAGAAATACATGCACTAATAGTGTTTGGACATGATGTCCTGTCTGCTTCTTGTACTATGGATAACCACTAGGAAGATAACAATATAAAAATATTAATTATTGAAACTGTACTATAATTCAGATTTTAAAAAGATAGGTATACAGCTACATTCTCTTAGTTCATTGATCAGAGGCATCTGTTCTAATAGTATATGTACATAGAGTATCATGTATGCACATTGTACAACAAAATGCCACTATGCAAACAATGTGCAGTGTATACATTGTTGAATCTGTCCTACTAATTTGATTTAAAACTGCCTCATTGCTACTTGTTCTTCAATAAAAAAATAGTAAATGATACTTAGTCAAGAAATCAGAATCGAGAAATCTAATTGCTTCCAATGAAAGAAAAGAGAGTAAGACTGAGGAGGCCCCTATATGAGGGTGAATGGAGAAGTCTCCAAGGTCCTTCCATCATTCTTGAGCACAGCATCTGATGTGTGAAGTGGTTCTCAACGATCCATCTTTCCTGTAGTGCTGTGCAGGTTCCATTCCATCACTTGGTAATCTTAGTGGAGCTCCCATGTTGGCAGCACCTAAGAAAGTACTCCATTAGGTAAAATGATATAACTGGAGAGGGTTTGTTACCATGTTAGCTGGACAGTAAATATTTATTGTTTTGATAAAAACTCTTCATTCTTTGTTTTCCTATTCTGATTGTATGTTAAGAACAGTTTTCAATTTTTTTCATCTTTTAAAGAAAAATATCTTTGTGTGTCTTTTTAGTGGTATAATTCTTCCTCCCTCATCTTCTCCTGGGTATAAATTCTACCATGTTTTCTAAAACAACAGCAATAGTTTTAGATGCTTGTCCTGTGATCCTTTGATGTTTAATTTTCATTTTTAGGAATCATGGATATGTGACCTGCTTAAGGCATCTCCATTTTCTGTCACAGCTACTGAACCTTTCTAATTGTCTAAATAGTGCATAGAGCCAGGCATGGTGGTGTATACCTTTAATACCAGCATTCTGGAGGCTGAAGCAGGAGGATCATTGTGAATTCAAGGCCAGCCCAGGCTACAAAGTGACCTCAAGACCAGTCTAAAAGCTAGCTCAATAGTACAGTGGATTAAATTCCCTGATTAGGCAGAGGCTGTTGCCAGGGTTTGATCCCAGGCTTGCTGTGCCAGCTCCACACTCAGGGCACACTGAGACAGCCATTGAGACTGGACATGGTGCACGCCTGTAATCCCAGCTCTTGGGAGGCTGAACATAGGCAGATTACTATGAGTCCGATCTACGTAGTGAGACCCTGTAGACCATGTAGACCCTACAGACCCTGTAGACCTTGTTCTAAAATATGAAAAAAAAAAAAAAAGACCAGCCTAAACTTCATAGTGAAAACTAGTCTGTAAAAGCCAAACATTAAAGAAAGAAAGAAAGAGAAAGAAAGAAGGAAAAAAGAAGAAAGCATAGAAAAACAGCAGGTTGAAGCAACAGAGAAAGAATTTTAATGAATAGAAACCCTCTTCCCAAAGTTCAAATCTATACTCTGCATTTAGCTGGCTATTCATAAAGATCTTCCACTAGGAAGCAGCTGATGAAGTTAATGATGTTACTCCCACTATATCTAGAAAAAGCAGGTACATGCATGGGAGACACTCCAAAAGAGTAGTTTAATGCTTATAGGCTACAATTTGTGATCAACATTATCAACCACAGGAGAAAACGTGATTACGTTCTCTGAGAGCAATAAAATATTGGTAAAATGTGACAAAAAATAATTTATGAATAATTTATGTGACATTTATGAATATTATCAGTCAGTTTTCCTATGAAAGTAGCTCAGAGTCATTAGTTTCTCTTCTGACAGCAACAAGATTATAGGACATATTAGAAATTTCTATTGGTGTGTATCTCTTTTGAAAAAAAAAAGTGAAAATAGTGGTTATATTCTATTAATTTTTTGAACCTTAAATCTATAATAATTGAATATAAAATTCTTGCTTATTATTACATAATTATTATCAATATGTTAATTTCTGTTTTCACTTCTTTGAAATGATTAAAATTTAATAAATTTATGCATTACATGACTGCATGATACAACATAAGCTGAACTCACTTTTTTTGTATTTAGGACAGGGTGTACAGTGTGTACAGGATCTTAATGCCTAGATAAGACTCATAGTGACCCTCCTGTTTATACCCTCAAATGTGCTAGGATTATAGGCATGTGCCACCATGTCAAGTCTCAAACATTTTCTCAGCATGCTTTGGGGTCAGGGCTGGAATGGCAAGTCCAGGGATCAAACTCCTGGCTCCTGAATCTGTCTGAGCAGGTGCTTTAATCCACTGAGCTATTTGGCTGGCCCAGTTCTGATTTTTCTTTCTTTCTTTTGCATTTGGAGTGATTTTAATGTGTATCTTACAATCTGCCACCAAAACAAATACTAAAATTTTAAAGACTCACTTTGAAATGCCAAGTTTATCCACCTAACTGGATCTAATTCACACAGTATTAAACTTAAGTATTTTAAACTCTGAGTGATTTTTACTATAATATTCAATAAGATTAAATGTGTCAAAATAAATAATGACTTAATACTGACAGAAATAGGTAATTAAAATATGAAGATGAAGAAAAACAGATCAGAAGCAAAAGTGATTAATATTTACTTAACATTATTCCATATATTTTTATCAGTGAAACAAGGAAAAAGTAGTAGACTTACAGATAACTAAAATATATTCTGTGATATGTTCAGCTAAGTGTATTAGTATTCTCATTCAATCAAAAGGATAAAAAGAAACCTAATAACATAAAAAATGTCTTTAGTTTATATTATTTCTTTGAGCCCTACTTTAAAGCACAGGGTCTTGAAACTGGACAATCCTAGTTCACATTTTTTACCAATCATTTTAATATTTACATCATTTCCAATATTAGCTTTGTTTCACAAAAAAACCCAGAAAATTTATATATTGATAATTTCTTTTTCTTTCCCTTATCCAAACATTCTAGTTTGTACACTTACTACTCTTTATTCTTCTCAGGTTCTATAATTATAATTATATTATACATAAATAGGATTTCTTTTTCATAGAAATGTTTTCTTTCACCTTTTTTCTTTTCTCCATTGTCTGCTTCTTAATATTGATGGGCATGCATCTATCACAATAAATGTTCAATAAGTACATTTGTCTGTTCTCCTGCCCTCCAGTAGCATAAAGTGATTTCTTGTATTGCAGTCCAGCTTTATGTTCTTAGTTTTCAGCTAACCTTTACTCTTCCAGTGACTTCTCTGTGAGTCAATACTATAGATTAGAAAGGCTCTTGTGAGCATTTGTATCTCTCCGAATGTGTTGCGATGAATCATTGGAATCCTTTCTTCCCAGTGTCACTACAAGATTTGCATGCACAACGAAGGCACAAATCACTACTATTTATTTGTGGCTGATATAAAATGTATTCCAAAGGGAAGGAGGAGGGACAACATCTAAATTGAGATGATTTAAAGGGTAGTTCACTTCACAGGCTACATACCAGGAAGATTATTTCACTGTAGCATAAAACTGACTGATGGCCTTACAGGAATATAG
>PVKA01047340.1:0-14376 GCA_004027165.1 Ctenomys sociabilis | reverse complement strand
AGCAAATTCTTGAGGTTCCCTCCCACTCTGAATCCATACACATTTCATAAGTAAATAAAATTATGATTCTTTCTCTAGTAACACCATTACTTTTTAACCTAAAAAATAAGATTACTAATGAATGAAGCTTTTGAACTTAGTCTTCTATATCTTTTAATTTTTATGAATGTCAGTAATACTATGTGAAAGGCCCTGTTAATGTAGTACAGTTGTAATTTTTGTAATATAGTTTAATTTACTTTTAGATTTAAATTTTATGTTAATACTCTTTTAGTTAAGTAGCCCTGATTAATGAAAAATTTATTTGGATCCAAATGCAGATAAAGGGCCGGGGAGATGACCCAGTGGAATAAGTGCTTCCCTGGCAAGCACAAGGGCCTGAGTTCAATTCCCAGTTTCAAAAAAAAAAAAAAAAATGCAAGTGTAATGGTCTATAAAATATGCATTTACATATGTATTATATATGCATCTCCAAGTTTATTGATGCTTAAAAAAAAAAGGCTGGCCAGATAGCTTAGCAGATGCAGAGGCTGGAGCTGCCCCGCCAGTCCCCCGCTGGGGCACACTGAGCCGGTGGCAGATTAGACTGGGTATGATGACATGTACCTGTCATCCCAGGACGTGGGAGGCTGGAAACAGGAAGGGTCACTACAAGTCAGATCTGTGCAGGGAGACCCTGTAGGCCCTGTACGAAACACACACACACACACACACACACACACACACACACACACACACAATAAATTTATTGATGCTTTTAAAAAGCTCAGATCTAGAAGAGAAACTTAAGTATAAATTAGTGCTTTAGTAAATCATGTCATGTGAGGCAAGTATGTACAAAGTATATAGATTATAGTTTATATGAATATAATTATATGTGTATAATATATATTTTGAAATATATATTAAAGGTAAAAAATAGTTATATTTATAATAGTAATGTAAACATTAGAAACTATAGGAAAATTTTCTGTTTTCTAGCCATCTATGTCAGCTGAATCACATTGTATTACTCCTTTTTTTTTTCAACACATTTCATTTTATTGCATTATATAGGAAATCTGACTTATAATGCTGGAGAATATTAGATAGTATTATTCTTTAATATTATCATAATAACTTATATTTTCATGATACCATAAGGAAATCTGTATTGACTTAGTTTACCTGTTAATGTTTCTTGAACTCCAAGATAAAACTAATAAGTAATTTCATAAAACTCAGAATATTCTATGAACTGAAAAAGCCAATAAATGCTATAAAATATGTATGTTAAACTGTTGCTTTAACCTATTAAGATTTAAATTTTTTATTCTAGAGCTGATACATTCAACAGTTTAACAGAATATTGAATATTGAAATAGAAATATTTAACTTGTGATTTGAAGGATAATCTTAGCTTTTAACTATTTTAATCAATAATAGAGGACTTCCATGTATTGTATTCATTCATTTAATTTATTTTTGTTTTTATATTTTGTTTATTGAGAATATATCTTTGTATGCCATTTTTTCTAGGATAAGAATATTTAAAACTTTCATGTACTTGCAATTTGTTTTGAATATATTCTCATTTCTAAAAATATACAGTTAACGAAGAGCAAATGTTAAATGTGTGAAAAGAAACGAATGACATATACTTTATGAATTACTCTAAATGTTATTTTCTTAGACATTAGTACAAATACTACATTTCAAAAAAATTAAAGTTTAGTGTAATGCGTATAATGTTTTGTATGAAAAGTCGTAACTTAAACCTCTTTTCACTAAAAGTCTTGATATGTCAAAAATTAGTTATAAATTATGTCACTTAAGTTATAATTATTTGAGCGCTTCATAATATCTCAAAAATTGTGTGATTTGGAGTAATAAGAATTTAAACTGGTGGACATGTGGTGTTTGCTTATATAAACCCAACTATTCAAGAGACTGGGGCAGAAGGATTTCAAGTTTATAGCCTATGAGGGCAATTTAGCAAGATCCTGTAAAAAATCTGGGATGTAATTCAGTACTTAGGGTACCTCTGTCCGCAATTCCCAGTGGGTTGGGCATGTAGCTCAGTGGTAGAACATGCATGATAGTGATAGAAGCACTAGCTTCTATCTATACTATCTAAAAAATATAATTCAACCCCATAGGCTTCAAGGTAAAAGAAGGGCATTTGGGCTTTTTTGTGGTACTGGGGATCGAATTAAAACCTTGCCCTTACCTGGTAGTCACTTAAGCCACTAAGCTAACTCTCTGGCCCTTAAGAGGAGCATTTGAATTCAGATATCCTAACATTTGATGTGGTCCAATAGCTGCATTTCTCATTTAATTGTCTTTTTTGTTTCTAGAAAACTTGCTTGATATACTCGTTGGCATTAAAAGTCATGATTGTGAAAGGGTTTTCAGAGTAGCAGATTAAGGAAATTTTCTGATTCGGATTTTTAACTTGATTATGGGAACTATGTCAGTACTTCTTTCTGATTTATTATATACAGGAATACAATATATTTACATGTATTTATATTGAAGTTTTTTTTTAAGAGTGTCATTATCAATGTAACTTCTAACATTTAAAAATTAATTTGGTGTGATTTTAAATTATTTATATCAAGTTGTTTTAATAGTTTCCCAGAAAATCACTTAGCTTCACAGAACTGTACATGTTACAGTTAACAAAATAAGTATAAATTACTCAGATAAGGGACTATAAATGTAGTGAGATTGGGTCATTCATTGATAGTTTTGTTAGCTTGTCAATTAAGTTATTTCCAAATAATTGTGATTTTAATTACTGATATCCAAAGGTTTATTTTGTTTTAAATACAAATTTAACAATAGATTTGTCTGATGGAAGAGTGTTCATATTTTGAAAAGAATTTGATTTTTTTTTTTTTTTTTTTTGCGGAACCAGGGATTGAACTCAGGCCCTTGCGCTTGCCAGGGAAACACTTATTCCACTGAACCATCTATCCGGCCCCAAGAGTTTGATTTTTAAGATACCTAATGTTATGATTCAAAAAATGAGATTTAATAAAGATGCTAGTATTCATAATGCCTTCCTGGCAAGCTTAAGGTAGTTTGATTCCCAGTACAAAAGACGTTATTTGTATTAGCTGATCCTTATTTTCTTCCTAATTTGCAGTTTTTAATGTTGAAATTATCTCTTAACTATGAATATTTGATCTTCTGAGTATTTCCTTTTCAAGAATATCAGAAACCATTGCACAAATGGCAAAATGTAATCGTCAAGTCAGTATTAAGGAAACCAAATTGTAAAATTTCTAGCTCCCAACAGATTGTGTTTAATAACCTGTCGTATACTACTAGGGACCCAGTCAAGACTCAAGACAAGCTTCAGACAAATAAAAAGTCCTGTTCTTTAAAATACGTGCCACTAGTCTTAGCTTCTTTTTTCATGCCCTCCCAGTTGGAGACTTTGTAGTTAAGAGATCTTAGTGCAGCACATTTAATTAATTCAGAAGAGTAGATCAAATTGTTATCTGTCCGAGTAGGAAGTCAGATAGAGGGTCTATCTTTTTTAACCCTTTTGCTTAACTATAGTTCTTAAAAGTTTTACAATTTGGATGCATATTTTGATTATCTCTTTTCTACCAAACAAAATCACAAGATTCAGAAAGAGATGTAAAGTAGGTAACTCTAACCAGTTTAAAAATGATCACATTTTTTTTCTTTAGGGTATATATATATATATATATATGTTAGAATCAAGAATAGATGGTTCAAATAATTTACAGATATATTTGGTTTCAGTTTTCCGATTTTAAATGATTCGATAAATAATTATTTATAAAAAATCATCTCTAGATTTAAAGTTTTATGTTTTAGTGTATTTTGAATTCCCTATATACTACTTTAGTAAAACGATGGGTTTGTAATGCCAAACTAGGTAAACTAGTCTTCTAAATCTTCAGCTAGGCTGAGGAGATAGCTTATCAGTCTAAGCACCTGCCTGGCAAGCTCAGGGTTCCGAGTTTGATCCCTGGCACCAACAGGCCATGCCAGCCCAGAAACCAGCATAGTGGCACTTGCCTGTAATTCCAGGGCTGGGGAGGCTGAAACAGGTGTATCACTAGAGTACAAGGTGCATAGTGAGACCTTGTACCAAATGAATCAATAAATCTAACTATCTTTGTCATCTATGATATAGTTTCATATTTGTGCACTATTTTGGATGCTAAACTGATTTTATTTTTTTTATTTTTTTATTTTTTTTTTTTGTCTTTTTGAGACAGGGTCTCACTGTGCAGTTCAGGCTGGCCTTAAGCTCACTTTGTAGCTCAGGCTGGTCTTGAACTCACAACAATCCTCCTGCCTCAGCCTCCCAAGTGCTGGGATTACAGGCCTGCGCCACCACGCCCGACTCTAAACTGATTTTAGAACAGGATTAATTTTATTTAAACCTATTTTTGTTGTTTAAATAAGTGTTCAGCTGTACAAATGTTCTTAGTCCAACTTAACATGTCATATAATTTTATACTAAGTTTGCAAAGGCAAATATATATATTGATTCACAGGAATAGTTTTTAACTGAACTTCACACTTGATCATTTTTGTTGCAGCTTGCTTACTCCAAGCTATTTTTACTTTGCAACATTAAATTTAATTGATTGCTTCTTAAAAAGGAGAGAAGTAAAATTATACTAAGTTTTTATTAACTATTGTGTGGTTCTTTATGATCATACAAGCATGATAATAACCAGACTATATATTACTTTTTAACCTCTTTACATTTTCACTCCTGGAACCAGTTGCATTTCCATTTAATATTAGTAATGTACTACTATATTATTTATAAGTTAGATGTACATATATCTTGGTAATGCATACTCTAAAACGTTTGGTGAAGCCAGTCATGCTATCCTTGAACTCACTTTGTAGCCCAGGCTGGCCTTGACTTTTCAACAGTCTTCCTGCCACAGCCTCCCAAGTGCTGGGATTACAGATGTGCACCACTACATGTGGCCTGCAGTAGCTTTTTAAAATCACTCTATTTTTCTCTTGTAGCAATCAGCATTACTTGAATCTTCAAGCTCTGGCATGTGACTTTGCTTCTCAGGTCACATCAAACTTGCACTAAAGCTCTTCTCTGTTTACATACCACTGACAAACTTCTTCCTTGCTTTTCATAATCATTCTCTGCTTCAGCTATTTCCATAACCTTGTGAATCCACCCAGGCTTTATTTAATTTTTTAAATACAGATGAAACATCATTTAGAATTTAATGAAATAACTGTCTGCCTACCTATATTTTTTTCATGATCTGATGGACATATACATTGTAAATTATTCAAATAAACTTTTAATCAGCAAAACAAAATTTGGAGTGAATAACACTAAAGCAGATATTTGAGATATTTTTCAAACATATGACTGGTGGAGGACTTTGTCAAACATAATGATCAAGATATAATCTATAGCTATTTTATAATAAAACCCCTCCAAAATGCCTTGCTTTTAGAATTGATAAATTTGTACAAAAGATATACAGTAAGGACCAGGAGATGGCTCAGTAGAATAAGTGCTTGTCTGGCAAGTACAAAGGCCTGAGTTTAATCCCCAGTTCCTAAAAAAAAAAAAAAAATTATATATATATATATATATATATATATATATATATATATATATATATATATAATATGAAAATATTTGCTACTGTAATATGATTTTTTTCATTATTTATAGATTTGCTTCTGAAACTATCTATATTACCTACCCTATAATAAAAAGAGGAATTATTACAATTTTTTCTGTTGTTACAGCTATAAAACTAGCCATAGAGCCAAGAAGAAGAATAAAGCAGGCCTTTATCATATGGTTTTGTCTCTTGAAAAATCAGAAATGAGGTGTGTGTGTGTGTGTGTGTGTGTGTGTGTGTATGTCTGTCTCTCTCTCTTTCTCCTATCTGTCTTTGTCTGTGTCTCTCTGTGTCTTTGTCTCTCTATCATGTGGGTTAAAGAAAAAGAGAAAGGCCAACCACATAAGCCTATGGACTGAAGCTGCTTGGCAGGAACATTTTAATTTGCATATAATGATTGTTATGTTTTTATTTTGTGTCTTCAGAAGTTCCTTAAATGTTGATACTATATATTTAATTTGCTATTGGGTGGTTGCCATTTTATAAGAAATTTATTTGAGAGTCAAGTTTACTCAAGTAGTTTAAAAACCATATAGTTTTCCAAAGTAAACTTTTACTGAAGTGCTCAAACATCTGTATTCAGAAAAATGCAAAAATTCGGTTTTCACAAGGGAATCCATCAGTGTAGTCTCCAAGGTCAATAAATAGAATATTTACCAGCAGAACACCAGAAAGCCCTTTCCCCATCACTTCTCTTCTTCCCCATCGATGCTTTCAGGCCATAATTTACCTTAAAAAAAATCAGAATCCCACCCTAGCATTTGAAATTTTTTCTTTACTTTGATAGATTTATTTAATATATATTCTGGTTGCTTGGCTTCTTTGCTCAAGATTACCCCCGCATTAAATCTATAATGTCATATACAGCTAATGTTCACACATACTCATTGCTGTCTATTGATTCCATTGTATGTGTATATCCCAAGTTATCCATCCTACTGTTAATACGTATTTAGATTATTTATAATTTGTGGCCATAGTGAATAATGCTTCCATGAACCCTATTACACATGCCTGTTGATGAGCATATTATGGATTTTCGTTGGGTGCATACCTAGGAATCAAATTGCTAGATCATAGGGTATATGCTAGGTTTCAGAAGAGATACTGCTAAATAGTTTGCAAGTGGCTTTCTAGTTGTTATGGGTTATATCTAGATATCCCCTCAAAGCCTCATGCAGCCATAGGTGGTATTTTTGAAGGTGGCTGGATGTAGGGTGTGTGATGCTGGAATTAAATATGTGATGGTAGATTAAGGGTACTCTACTCTGGGTGTAAGTGCTACCCATCATAAGCATGATTATCTTGGATGGAGAATAAGGAACAGAAAAAGGGTGATGCAGCTTTCTGCAGTTGCTTTGCTATCTCCTGCCTACTTGCTATGGACTGTTTCCTCCACCATGCCATCCTGCCTTAGACCCGTCTGACTATGGACTGAATCCTCTATAGACTATGAGCCAAAATAAACTTTTCCTCCTTTAACTTTGGGTGCCAGGTATTTTGTCCCATTTCTGAGAAAAATAACTTGAACAGAATTGGGTACCAGAGAAGTGAGGTCATTGCTGTTACTGTGTGATTCAGGAACCTTTGGAGAATTGGCTTATGAGAAGAGTTTGGCACAGGCTGGAGATGCTGGCTGAAGAAGCAGCCCTGGAATGCTGTTTGAACTGACCTTGATGGCAATTCTGAGCTCAGACCAGATTGCTAATAGAAATCCAGCAGTTTAAAACCAGGCTCAAAAAGTTTCTTTTGGGAAGAAGGACTGCACTGGCTGTTGAACCAGCCCATTATGTGGAGAAAATTTGCCTGCATTTTGCTTGTGTTTAGAGACTTTGTCTGAGGCTAAAATTAAGAATGGTGGGCTAATTTTGCAGAAGAAATTTCAAGGCAGTCTAATGTTGAGGCAATGGCATGGCTGCTGTTGGAGGCATTTAGCCAGATCACTGTTGAAATAAAGAGCAAAGAACCAAGGAGGATTTAAAACATTTTGAGTTTGGCCAAAAAGAAAGCTCCAGTAAAGTTGTAGACTGCAAAGATGTAGCTGTACTTTGCCCTTTTCAGCCTCAAGGTTGAAAATGTGATAGAATTTGCTTTGAGAAGAGAGTTCCAGAGCACCATGTTCCAGAATAGGGGTTGCCTAGAGAATCTGTTCCTAGAGATTGGGTTCCTAGCACAGCAACCCAGGCTAGGAAAGCTGTGAGGAAGGAGCTCAGCTAATCAAAAAGAGAGAAGCCATAGGGGCTACAACCACCAAAAGTGCCATAGGGGTGTAGCCACCCAAGTTCTTTGGAGTTCACACTTTGTAACGGGTTGCCTCAGATGCTGCACATGGAATTGTAAGAATGTTTGCTCTGTTGGAATTTGAACTTGGTTTGCTCATGTTTTTTTCTATACCTCTATTTGTACCTTTGGAATGGGAATGTTTTTCTTGTGCAATTGTATGTTGGCAGTGTATAACTTTCTTTTCACTTGTATAGGCTTGCAGCTAAGAGTTTTCCTTAGAGAAATATCAGAGGAGACCTTGGATTTAGACTTTTAGGCAATGCCAAAACTTTTAGAACTTTGGCAACTCTTAGAGACAGATAAATGTCTTATGCATAGAAAGATGGGCATGAGTTTTTTGGGGTTAGAGGAAATGTTATGGCTTGTGTCTGAATGTCTCCCCAAAGCCTCATGCTCTTAAACTCTAGATTCCTTTCAGCAGTGCATTGATGTTGCAGTTGCTCTACATCCTTGTCAATAGTTGTCACTAATTATTTGTAAAAATAAAATATTTCTAAAATCTTTATAAAGATTCAAAAATTCTTTTTAATTCTTTCTGATAAGTATATAGTGCTAAGATACTGTGACTTCAACTTGTTCTTCCTCAGTGATTAATGAAATTGAGTAATTTTTCATGTTTATAGGACATTTAGCTATAAAATGTATGGCTTATAAGGTACTATATATTTTAGGCAGTATTCTTACATAGAAAAGCAAGAAATTTAAACTTCTTTATCTCACTAATTACCTGTTACGATTTTTGATTCTTCACATATAATTTCTTATTAGTTATTTTTTATAACAATTGCAATATGAAGAAACACTAATATATGAGAGAAAAGGTTAAGTTAAATGTGGACTCTATCTCTATTCCGGATCTTCTTTTTGCATTTCTTTATTTTTTTGGTGGAACCAGGGATTGAACTCAGACCCTAGTGCTTGCTAGGGACGCACTTATTCCACTGAGCCATCTCCCCAGCCCCTGGATCTTCTTTTTAAAGAATGAGAAAGGACAAATTGTAGACTTTTATTTGTCCTGTCTCCCTTCTATTTATATTTTTTCCCATGGCCTTTCTACTTTTCTGATAAAGACTTTAAAAGAACTTTCTTGCCATCAACTTACACTTTCATTCCTGTTCAACTTTTATTGGCCACAACATTTGTAAATTACAAATTTATACCCAGCTAATTTCAGCATCCAGTAACCAATTTATTCAGTATTAGACTTACAAGTATCTTCTTCCTCCTCCTGATGGCAGTATCCATGCTTTGAAGCTAGCTTTTCTCCCATATTTTGGATTGTAGTCTCATTTGCTCCACTTGCCCTGGAAATATATTGTCAGTGATCCTATCTGTCACCTACATTTAAATTCTTCTGTCAACTAATCTTTTTTATTGGTATTTAAATAGTTATGTTTAAAAAATAAACAGATATATTACTTTGGAAAGGAAAGAAAATCTTTTTCACTCATCTCATTTGTTCCAGTACATCCCACGCACCTCTTACCCTTGCCCTGGTTTGGCATCTGTACCCATTATCCTACCAGAACAGCTCTCTTAAAGGATGCCAGTGATCCTCATACTCTTGGAAGAAAACCATATTCTTCTGATATTTCTACATTTCTAGTTTTGTCTTCTCAGTCTCTGCCAGTTTAACTTTTCTCTATTTGTAAAATAACTGATATCCTTCAAAACTTATTTATTTATTTGTATTTATGGTGTACAGGGTCTCACTGTGGAGATCAGACTTTTAGTGATTCTCCTGTTTACAGCCTCCCAAGTGCTGGGATTACAGGCGTGCTCCACCATGCAAAGTCTCATTTGCCGTCTCAGTGTGCCACAGGGGCAGGGCCAGCATGGCAGGTCAGGGGATCGAACTCCTGAACTCTGCATCAGCCTAAGCAGGCACTTTAATCCGCTAAGCTATTCAGTGAGCCCCTAACGCTCATTTAAGTCTGCATGTGTTACCATTCTATGCTTTTTTTGTTGAGCACTTACATTCATACCTGTGGTTTGACTTTTCTTAATATACCAATGGTTTGCTAATGTACATGTCTAGCAGACTATTCCTTGTGCTTCAGACCTATCATCTGAATCTGAAATTGATAGTTCTAGCGAACTATTTCAAAGACATCTCCTATTTGCTAGTCTCACCATCTTCTTTGCCCTTTTAATACTCTTCCATGTCTCCTATTTTTGTGAATAATGCCAATATCCTTACATGTATAAATCTGATGCTTACAAGTAATCTCCATTTAGAACCTTGCCATCAATATAATTCATTCACAAAAGTGCTGATAATGTTTTTATTTTTCTTGATTTTTAAGTTTTTTTCTAGCATTATTGAGGTATAACTGACAAAAATTATATTAAGGTTTTATTTTATGATCTGACAAGTAATATTTTGAGACCATTTACTGTCTCTCACCCATAGATCATGCAAGACAAATTTATTGCCATCTTAGAATATTATAGTTCCATTTCCATATGGTATAACCTTGATTTATCCAGTGTCTCTTACCTGTGCCATACTGTGATTTCTATAGGAAAGAGAAATCACTGATCAGGAAAGTGCCATAATCATGTAGCCACTGTAACTGTTGCTCATTCCATGAAGCAAGTAGCTAATACTAGAACCTCTGCTAATACTGTAATATAAGGCTAATGACCTTGTTGGTTATCAGGCATAGTCTCTGGGCCAGGAATGTAGCATAAAGAAGGAGTGCATATGTGTGCTATTGCTGCTTTTTTGTGTTTGCTTTTGTCTTTGATCATCTCAATTTTCAGTTATTTTTTTTAACATTGTTCATTGTGTTTTGACAAGAAAATTCTGTGTACATTTACTGATAAGCTAATATGCTTGAATTTTTTCTTTTTCTCTTAGACCATAGCATTTTTGTTTTGTTTCTGTTTTGAGACAAAGTCTCAATATGTAGTCCAGGCCAGCAATGAACTCATCACATAGCCCAGATTGACCTGACACTTACTGTCTTACTGCTTCATTCTCCTAAGTGGTGGGATTGCAAGCATGAGCTATATCCCAGCTTTTTTTTTTTTTGTTTTTGTAAGCATTTAAAACAAACAAACAAACTTTTTGCCCGTTATGTTGGAGGTTCTTATGTGCTTTTTCTTTTATGTAGTGGTTACCTTTTCATCTTTAAAATAAAACAGACTTTTTTATTAAGGGGTATAAAAGAACTTTTGTTTCTACTTATACTTCTTTTCCTTCCTTTCTTTTGTTTTAAAAATAAAGTATAAGTTGTTTCTAGTTTGTCTCCTATGACTTTTTGTTTCAAGAACACAAATACATGTATTACAAATACATGTATTACAAATTATCAGTAACACATTTACTTCTATTTATTTTTTGGGTTCTGATTATGAAAACTTTAAAACATACAACACTAGAGCAAATAGTTTAGTCATTCAGATTCAATGATTGTCAACATTTGCAACATTATCTCTTTTTTCTGAGGTAATAAAAAAAAAATCAGTGTCAGACCCTATGGCATTTTACTGTAGAATACTTCATATGCATCTGTGTAGATAAGGACTATAAAAAGTAACCTTTGTGTTGTCATTTTATCCAATATAAATATATAATAAATAAATATTATTTATTTGTATTTTAATTTGAAGAGTAAAAAATAGAAGCAAAACAAATAGAAAAATGACATAAACAGGGTAATATACAATAATACATATGTTACAGATTTTCATAACAAGGATAGTTAAATTTTTATCATATCTGATATTATGGATTAAAAGCTTGATCTAAATTTTTTTTTCTCATCTTTTAAGTGCTGGGTATTCAATCCATGATTTCATGCATTGAAGTCATAATAATATCTTTAATCAAATATAATATGCAGTTCTTATTTAGATGTTTCCAGGTATGTCAAAAATATCTTTTTATTCTGGTTTTGTTTGAAACAGAAACCAGACAAGTTGGGTGACTCTTACATCTCTTTAGTAATAAATTACATCTCTCTGAAACCTGCAACTTGATAAAGAGACTGCCTTTTCAAGATAAATCAGTTGCAAAATATAGTCTTAAGTAACTAATCTAGTTTCCAGATTATAGAAATGATTTTCTAAACAGTTGACCTGATATTCCCACCAACTCATCTCCCAAGTAATTAGGCTTTGGAAGCAATTGCCAGTTGTGGGCTATAGCCTTTCATGTATGTACATTGTAAACAATGCTTACCTTTCTGATCTTATAGAGAGGGCAAAGGTGTCTATAACTGAAATAAACATGTTATTAATCCAAATTTATTTGTTTGAATTTAAAATAGGAGGGCATATATATTCTTTTACTACACTAGAAATTACTTCATTTATCCTTAGTCTCAAAATAAATAGACTATATTCTGTGTTAATAATTACAGTTAGATATAGGTTAACCTGTCATTGTCACTGCATATAGTTAAGGTTAAGAATGTCATTTGAAGCTATAATAGTATATCAGTTTAAACAGATTTCTTCAAAACCTATTAGCATCAACAGTGATCCATAATGGACAATCCCAAAACTTCTCTTGTTTTTGTAGCTTATTGGTCACACAGGCCCACCTTGAAATTTATCATGAATTAAACTGTTATGGTACAAATCTATAATGATGCTCAGAAGTGTCTTGTGTGTAGAGATGGGGATTTTGAAAGCTGATAGGCTCCTGAGGAATCTAACTTCATGAGTGGATTAATTATGAAATTGTAATTTAATGGAACTACTAGTAATTAAAAGACACAGGAAGAAGGACCTTAGATGTAAAGACGTGGCCTTGGGGCTGTATATTTTCCTCCCTGGATCCTCCCTTTCGTTTGCTTCCTTGCTACCATGAAACTTACTCTGTTCTTCCATGGACTGAACCAGTGAAGCCATGAGCCAAAGTAAATCTTTCCTTCTTTCAAGTATTTGGTCATGGAAACAAAAGCTAACACAACTACTTTGTTGTATTTATTATTTTTACTTGTCATAAAAAATTATTATAGGAGATAATACTTGGGATGAAACCTGGGATGTTACATATATTAAGTATGCATTCTATCACTCATCTCCTTTATTTTTAAATGTACCTTTTTTTTTTTAATATGGAGTCTTGCTGTATAGTTCAAGCTGTTCTTAAACTCACTGTGTTCAAGCTGGCCTTTAACTTGTGATGAATCTCCTGTCTCAGCCTCCCAAGTGCTGGGATTACAGATATGCACCCCCATGCCTGGCTTTAATGTAGTCTTTCTCTCCCAACCCCCCCCCCCCCCAAGGATGTTTTGTTTTGGGGGTTGTTGAGACAGGATCTCACTTTGAAGTTCAGGCTGACCTTGAACTCCCAGCAGTCTTACCTTCCCCAGTGGTGGGATGTACACCACCATGGGGAAGTCTTATTTTACTTTATACCAGAGTCTGGCAGACAGGTGTACACCACCATGTCTGGCTTTAAATGTACTTATTAAGCATTTTCTGTTTTCAGTTTATTTTAAATATAAAATTTTCTAGCTCTGAAAATATGATAAGCACAAATACCCTGATTCACTGACCAATGGTAACTTTCTCTAAGTATCTGATACTTCGTTCTTGTGGTGATAAATGCAGTTGTGTTTAGGCAGACAGTTTTTGAGTTTTTGTTTTTTGGGTGTTGGGAAGGTTGTGGAAGTGTGATTGGGCTGCCTTAATTGATAAATTCACATGTGAAGGCCAGAAAACCTGGATGCATGAAGTCATGGATTCAATACCTAGCACTCAAAAAATGAGAAAAAAAATTTAGATTAAGCTTTTAATCCATAATATCAGATATGATAAAAAAATTAACTATCCCTGTTTTGAAAATCAACATATGTGTTGTTGTATATTACCCTGTTTATGTCATTTTTTTCTATTTGTTTTTTTGCTTTTATTTTTCACTCTTCAAATTAAAATACAAATAAATAAATAATATCAGATATGAAAATAACTCAGAGATACAGTATTCCCTTCCAGGTCCGTTCCAGTGGCCCTCTAATTCTGACTAGCCCCACCTCCTAACTGCATATTCAGCACATCCCTCAGCAGATGAACCTGAAGGAGACACTTCCTGGTCCTCGTCTCAGTCCAAGAAACCAATATTTGTAATCCCAAAGTTACATTATTGGAATCCCATCAAGTTGATTCCAATCTACCACTTTGCATGCAGCCCACAGCGAAAATGAGGACACTAAATTATATTTTTAATCATTGGGGAGTCAAGGGGCTCTAGGTCCAGCCACGAAGATGGCTTCCCAGAACCAAGAGAGTGACCCAGGGCCTCACCCGGTTTTTATTCAGTGAGGGAGTGGCTTGAGGACTGAGAATTGTGGGAAGTAGGTGACTACTGTGAGCTGAGCTAGGTGTGGGGCCTACATTTACCTCTGCCATATGCAGAGAAGATATGCAGAGAGAGTAATCTGCATTATATAGTATTTAATGTTTTGGGAAGTCTAGGGCTTCAGCTTTG
>PVKA01047339.1:0-14376 GCA_004027165.1 Ctenomys sociabilis | reverse complement strand
TGCAGCTACTGAGAGATGAAGAACACATCTCTAAAAGAAAAATATTAGATGTTTGCTTAAATGTCTAGTAAAGTGGGATAACTGTAAAAAGAAAAACCCTTGATGGCTAAGGCAGACAGGGACCACCAGGTGGGACAGTGGTGGGCGGAGGCGGGGCCGAGGAGGCAACTCTGGGGCCTCTGAACTGCTACCCTCATACCGTGCACGTGAGGCCTCACGCTGCCACAGACCAGGACGTCTGCACGGTGCAAGCGCTGTCAGCCAGGAGCAGCCGAGCGGCCTGGCCCCGCTGGCTCCTAGTGAACCCGTGAGGCCACGCGGCCGGAGGCCTGTCCTCGGCGCACTCTTGGCCTGTGCTGAGAGCACTGGCTCCCGCCTGGGCCCCCCGATGCCTGCTGATTCTCTCTGGGCCCCGAGATCCCGTTGTCTGGGGCTGCTTAATAGAAGGCAGAGGAGCAACAGATGGGCCAACTAGAAAACAGGGACAAAACTTTTTTTGCATAATTTTATTGAAGAACAAATAGCAATGAGACAGTTTCAAATCAAATTAGTAGGACAGATTCAATATTAATACATTGCATATTGTTTTGTAGTGATTATTTGCTGTACCAGGTGCAGGCAGACATGATATTCTATTTACAAACACTATTAGAGCAGGTCCCTCTATTCATTGAACTAAGAGAATGTAGCTGTACACCTATCTTTTCTTTTCAAGGCTGATTATACGACAGTTTCAATAATTAGTACTTTTTACATTGTCATCTTCCTAGTGGCTTTCCATAGTACAAGAAGCTGACAGGATATCCTGTCCATACACTATCAGTGCACATCTTTCTTCTCACAGAATTATGTGAAAGTAGCTGTCTATGGGATACAAAGGAAGGACCATTCTGCATTTGTATCTACCAGACAAAACTTTATCAGTGACCATGTGAGACGCAAGTGGGACGGAACGGAAGGAGGAGCCGAGCGCGCCTAGCTGCTGCAAGTGCTGGTCGTGTCCAGGACAGCTCCGAGACCCGCAGCCTCCCTTTGGGGCATTTCAACTGGTAGGAAAAGTCTCTTGAGGGAAAACCTATTTTTAATTGGATAAATTTATACTGTATACTAGAAAAGAATTAAATTGAGAAGTCTTACAATTTTGCAAGAACTAAATATGGTGAAAAATTCAAAAGAACCATAAATAGATATAATTTATTTGACAAGTTTTATATTTGCCAAAGAAATGAACTTTAAATGAAGACATAAAGATAGTATCTATGGAAACTTTGGTTTAAAATATTTACACATTTATATACGAAAAATAGGATTAAGAGCACCCTCCACTTAGAAGAAGTTGCATGGGGCTTATCTGGCATTTCAGCATTACTACAGAGATTATTTTCTCCCACATATTTATGATAAAATAGTCAATGGAAGGTGTCTAAATTTCATACTTTTTAACAACAAAATAAAAATTTGAAAATTTCAATTTTATGAGGAGAGGTAGCTGAACCGCAGACCGGAACACGACGCACAAGGGATTGATCAAGGCAAGCCTGTCTTCTCTGTATTCACGTAGCTGGGGCAACCAAGTCCACATCATTCTGCCTTCGTGAGCACAGGGACATATTTAGCACAGATTTCACTTTTAAGCTCTGGCACTGACAGAACGATCGCCTGGACGCAGCCGCACGGCGGGTCAGGCTGTCGGTCTGTGAGCGCTCCTCCACGCACTGCCAGCTTCACCCTTTCTGGCAGCCCTGAGCTCCCGGACGTCCTCCTTATCTATCAGAGACCTGTGTCCTGCAGCCGAAGCTCCGAGCAGCTGGGCAGCGGCGGTGGCGGCAGCCCCGGTCCACCACTGCGGGGAGCAGTCAGGATGGCGCGCAGGCCCCGCAAGCGCAGCACGGCAAGCCCAGACTGGGGTGCATCTTGCTGCTTGGGAAGGCCGCCCCGCGTCCCGGCCTGCAGTGCCCGAGACTCTCTTCATTACTAGAGCACAGCCTCGAGAAAGGCGCGAAGAAAGCCAGGTGGAGGTGCGGAGCGCGCGAGCTGCGATTCCAGAGACCCGAGCTCACTTCAGCACCGCCAAGCTCCTCGCTGGCTGACAAGGTCGCCCGCCCTGCTTGGGATGCCCGGCAGCCGTGGCCACAGCCCAGCACCCTGTCCGCCTTTCTCGGATGCAGTCGGCCGGTGCGAGCGCCGGGATGGAAGTGTGAGGCTCTTCGGTGATGTCCACCTCAGTTCGAGGGAGGCCGGGCCTCGGAGCTCGGGTGGTGCCCCCGCTCCTGCCCCTCTGACCAGCACCTTACACACTGGCGAGAGGACGCACGCCCACTGGCCACTTCCTCCGCAGGGCAGCCACGGCCGTGCTGGCCATCTGCGTGGATGCCCAGGGTCGCACCTAGGATCTCGCCATTGAGCCACACGCAGCAGGGGCCACTTCAGCTTTCATGCCGTAAAAGTAACGAGTCTCAGAGTGCATGAGAGCCGGGTGCCCTCCTTCGGAGAAGTCGGCAGGGCCAGTGCGGCTCCCGTCCCCGGAAGAGCAGGAACAGAGGGCAGAAGGGGGGGCCTGTGGCCGGGGCGACCCCCCAACCCCTGTGGCCTGGGACGCAGTGCCATGGTCGGATGAGCTTACCTGGGCTCACAGTGCTGGAGATGCCCTCGTCTGGTTCCCCGGAGGCGCAGGGCGCCGTGTCTCACGGACAGGCAACGCGCACGCGCTGCGCGGCAGCTTGGCCCTGCCTCTTCTCTGCAGCCACGGGGTTTCCACAGTGGAGTGCACCTGAGGAGCTACTCTCCTCCCCAGGCCTCACCTCTGAAGGAGCCTTCAGGGATGCTCAGCCGCAGCTGGAGGGGAGTGCCCCAAGGCGCTGGAAGGATGGTGAGCACCAAGCCCCCCTCTGTTTCCATATTACAGGCACAGTAGCATCAGGGTCCCCTGTGCATGCAGAGGTGGTGAGAGGCCCCAGCCCAGTTCTCACGCATGCCCAGAAGGAGTTCGCAGCAGCTGTGCTGGGGGCCTCTGCCTCCCACTGCTCAGGTGCGGACACCAGGGTCTGAGGGGCTGCATGTCCTGCTCCAGGGCCTCGAGGTGGGGAGGACGAATGGGGGGTCTCCAGAGAAGACGGCCCTGCGTGCCACCACTCTGCTTCCAGAGTTCTTCTTGTGCAAGTGGGCTCCCTTCTGAGACAGAGGGCTGTACGGTGGTGTGGAACCAGGAGGCTATGCCCCTCGCCTGCACCCTGCCCCGGGACGAGGGGTCAGCATCAGAAGACTGTGTCTGGCTCCCTGTGAGCAGCTGGGAGCCAAGAGCCTGTGTTTACTGACTAGAAAGAGCAAGGATGGATGGGGTGATGGCTGAGGCCCCTCCTAGAGTCCTGGGAGCCCCAGAGTGGGGGTGGGCTCCCCGAGAGCCTCCCTGTCCCTTGAACTTCAGGACAAAACTGACATAGCTGCAGTAGCTGAGCTCAGGTGGGCTGGCGGGAAAGGAGGGAACAAGCAGGAACCCCAGATAGGCAGGCAGGATGGGATCCAGGGTGTGCCCCAGTCCTTCTGTCACAGGCTGCAGTGCAGAGCCAGCTGTGGGCCTTCCGTATCCAGCACAGAGCGGTCGTTAAGGGCTCTCTGCCTCATAAAGGGAGACTCGTGGAGGGTGTGTTGAACCGTAGTGCTGCTAGCACGGCCACACAGGCTGCACGGGGCACCTGGACTCTGCAGGGCACTGCCAGCCTCATTGGCTGAGAGTCCCAGCCCACAGGCCCGGCCCAGAGCTGTGGCCCATGAGCAGTGCTCAGGCACATGCCCTGACCCCGTGGCTCAGGCAGCCGGGGCTCTGTCCCACTGCCCACGCTCAGGCAGGCCACAAGCATGTGGATTGCTCCGTGAACCCCGACAGGTGAGCCCCACTAGTGTTCCCTGCTGCCTCGGAGGCTCCCATCCTCACCCGTCCTTCACTGTGCAGCTGCAGCAGGTATCGGAGAAAGCACTGTGTTGGTTTCTTTTAAAAGTTCTGAAGCCACAGAGCGTGGCCCAGAAGTCTGCCCGTCCCGGCTGACCACAACAAAGATGAATGGGAGCTTCTCTGGCCGACCCTCTCCCGGGTGCAGAGCCAGTCCCATACCTCATGCACCTTGACAAGTCACACTTCTGTGCCTCAGCTTCCTGTCCTGCGAAAGGAGAGAGGTAGCCGGAACCCTGGTTCTTGGACCCGGCAGTGTCTAGTGGCGTAGGTACACGTGGCCTGTCTGCGTTCCATGCCTGGAAGGTCTTGGCCAGGAGGAAGCGCACTTCCTTTGTGGGAAGCACTTTGGCCACCCTGCCCCTTATCGCAACGGCCCAGTTCTCCAGCAGCAGAGCTGGCCTGTGTGGAGAACAGAGAGAGGGGTTTTCATCATGGGCCTTCGTTGGAGTGTTAGGAGGCTGAATCCCAGCCTCAGGGCACATGAGCCTTGCCCCATCTGAAGCCCAGGAAAGGGCAGGCTCCCTGGTGGTTCGTCACTGAGGGCCCACCCAGAGCTCCTACACCCAGGAGGACTGAGGTGCTCACCCCACCAGCGTGACGAGCTTTACCTGAAGTGAGGTACAGTTGTGCTGGGAGCTGGGCTTGAGCGTGCAAGAGAGCTCAAGCAGGAAACCGGCTAAGGAGCTGGGGCTACCAGGCGGAGCTCCAGGAGGCTGGGTGTCCCATCTCAGGGGAGCAGGGAGCCCGAGCTCCTGGGCGCTCCCTCCGAGGCCCTCCTCTCAGCCAGCGCTGGTTGTGGCTCATCTTCGCCTCCCAAGCAGCCTCAGGTGCCACTGCGGGGGGGGGGGGAGGCCTCAGGCTGCTGAGCAGAAAGGTGATCCAAGCGGAAGGAAGAGTAGCCCAGCAGATCCACGGCCAAGAAGGGTGCAGCGTGCAGACCTGAGGGCCAGCCCGGGTGTGCTAGCCACCTTAGCCCCAGGGCCACCTTCCAGCCCCACCCAAGTCCACCCTTGGCTCCTCTTGGTGGCCTTGTCCAGGGCCTGGCCTCGTGCTGGTGCAGCTGGGAGCAGTTGGGAGCACACGTCCAGTTCAGCTCCTGGCCTCCAGAGGTTCCTTTAGGTTACTCTGGTGAGATCTGTGTGCCTCAGGCCCAAGGTGCCACTCACATGGCCCAGTGGGCTGGAGAGCCAGAGAGCGGGGTGCTGGTCAGGCCCAAGCAGACTCATTCTGAAGAGCAGCTGTGTGCCCAGGACCCCAACTTGGCCAAGCCCCTGCGTGGACTGCACCCCACTGCCACTGGCTACTCCTCAAGAATGGACAAGAACAGGTGCTGGCTTCCTGCCAGGGTCTACAGGCCCTGTCGCCGGGTTCCCACTCTGCCCAGCCACCCACGTCAGTGCACGCTAGGAGCAGAGCTCCGAGAACAATGGCTCCTCCTCCAGACGACCACGGCTGGAGGTTAGGAGACCAAATCAGAGCCTCAGGGCACATGAGCCTTGCCCCATCAGAAGCCCAGGCGTGAGCCAAAGTCTCAGGAAAGGGGCAGTCTCACTGGTGGTTCCGTTTGAAGCCTCTGCCCTGAGCACGGCCCATGCTCTCTTTTATTTTTTAATTCTTTCCTTGACATTAGGCGTCCAGACTGAAAAGTACCAACTCCTAGGCGTGGCTGGCTGGGCCTTCACAGCAGCTGCTGGACCGTGGGGAGCACGGGGAGCGGGTAAACCAGGCACCTCAGGCAGAGGGCTGGGCGGTGTCAGGCGGCTGTGCCCCACTGGGAGGGGCTCCCCGACCCAGCTTTCCGCACTCGCTCCTGCCTTCGTTTCTTCACAGTCCTCCCGAGAGTTTCTCAAGGGCTGCCCTGGATGTAGCACGCAGCAGCTCCGGGATGCAGGAGTCGCGGCCACCGCTGGGCGTCCCTGGGCCGTGCATGGGCAGCTGCTGCCACCTGCCCCGCGACTCCTGCTGGGCCTGCGAGCCGTGCAGGGAGACTGCTCTCTCTGTGAGTCAGCCTGCCAGGGTGTAGCCGCTCGCTGCCCTCCTTGCTGTGGTGTGGGACTCCGATGCCACAAAGAGCTGTTCTGCAGTCATCAGGCACCCCGCGTGCAAGCACCCGCCTGTGTGGGGGCCCCTCGTGCAAGCCCCTGGAGCCCACTTGTGTGGCTTTGCGGGTGCCTGTCTGGGGTGGCCCCTGTGGTCTTGAGCCACTTTGTGCGTGGGGCAGGTCCCAGGGCCCCCTCCTGGCAGCAAGAACAGGCTCTGCTCTGCCCCACCCCAATGACTTTCAGGGCCAGCCTCACAGCGTTTCACAAGTCGCTGGTGGGGCTCCTGCCTGTGCTTCCCACTGTCGCTGCCCCCTTCTACAGCATCTTGCTTTTATTTTTTTTTCTTGTATTTTGCACCATTTTCTATCCTTCTTAGTCTTAGTATTAATTGTTGTCTTTAGAGATCTTTTCTTCTTTCTCTCAGCCCTTGGGCACACACTTCCCAGCTCTTCCCTGTTACCACATAGGCATGGGGGTCTCTAAACTGATCCTCACTTCCACCATTCCTGAGAAAAATCCTACAACAGTGAGGCAGGAGACATACACAGGACCCCAGGGTACAAGTTCTATGGTGCTCCGTCTCCCAGGTGCTGTATAAACACGATACTCTGTCTTTGCCTTTTCAATGTGGTACCAACGTCCTGACGCTTTCAGCTGGAGGACTCGCAGCCCCTGAGCCTCCGAGGCACGCCGGCCCCCGACCCCGCTGTTGTCCAGGGCAGCAGGCGCCCGCCACTCCCTGTTGCACTCTCATGCAGAGCCTCCGCCCGGGACGCTTGGCTCCCACCCCGAGAGACTTCTTGTGCATTACTGTTAGCTCACGTGTTTTGGCTGCAAATTTTCTCAGACTTGATTTATTTGAAAATGTCTCTGCTTTGCCTTTATTTTTGAGAGGATACAGCCACCAGGCATAGAATTCTAAGTTGGCAATTATTTTTCTTAGCACTTGAATAATCTCATTCAATTGTCTTCTGCCTTCTATTTTGTTCTGCTGGGAAAGCAGCTGTCAGGTTCCTTTCTTTGAAAATAACCCTCCTTCCCACCTCTCATCCCTGCTCCTTTCTCTGTCAGTTTTGTGCTGTGGCACAAGGCACAGGACATGAAAGGCACCGGCCTGACCACGCGAGGCCCACGGCACACAGTGCCAGGCGCGTTCAGTGGCAGCAGCCCCACCCACCCGAGGGTGTCCCCAGCTTCAACCTGAGCTTCAGCCCCTACTAGCCTGTGGCTCGCAGCCCCTCCAGGCCCCTGATCCTTCCTCCGAGACCTCTCTCCTTTCGGAATCACTTACAAGTGGCCTTGTGGGATCTGTCCCTTGAGGCTGGGTCAGTGCGCTCTTTGCTGTGTCCCTGCCTCTTCCATTGTGCAGTCTGTGTCCGAACTGCCCTCCCGTCCAAGGCCGAGTCACACTGCACCGTGTGGGCAGACTGCACTTTGCCGGCCCTCCTCTCCTGTACTCTTGGGTTGGGCCTGTTCTTAGCTGCTGTGCCCATCGCTCAGACTCTGCTTCCGTTTAGGGCCTGAATCGCAGGACCCTAAGGCAAATAAGGCTTTACGTTTTTGAGGGCCAGATGCGTTCTCCCGAGGGCTGTGTCCCTCCCACCCACAGTGATAGTGGTGCAGCGTCACCACGCTCTCCTGGAAGTACTCCTTTCTTTCCTAAAGTGGCCATTTGCATGCATGAGAGATGACCTAAGTGTCCTTTAGGCATTTCTTCCCGTACAGTGAGCCCCTCTGTGGCTCCTGACGTGGCAGCAGTGTGGAGCGTTCTCAGCCAGGCGCCTCCAAGCGTGGCTGGGGTCCGTCCCCTCGCCCCTGTCCGCGCCTCATGGACGCCTTGCCCAGCTCCCACGCGTCTTTCATGTCCTTGTTCTACGTTTGTTGTCCTTTTCCTCTTGACGCCTTCTTTGGCTCCCTTCTGACCCACCTTCCAGTTCACCAGTATCCTCTTTATTTATGCCTGATTTGTTTTTAAATCCATTGAACGCTTCTGGACTCAGTTTTTCTGCATTTTCATTTTCATTTGACTCTGCTTCATGCTTTTTATCTCTTTGTTAAAATCTTCATGTCACCGGCTGCTTTTAAATAAACCTACTAACTATTTAACTCGGCGATGCCCCACCTCCGTCTTCTTTGGGGTGGCATCCGGACTCTTCCAGTCCTGGTCTAGAGTACTGGGACTATTCTGGCACATGTGGTGATTTTTGGTGGAACACTTGACATCTGGCCTGAACCATCTGAGGCCTGGTCTGAGGCTCTGGGTTAGACTGACCTCCTGTGAAGTGGAATTATTTTTGCTGGCAGTGGCACTTGGGTAGGGGAAAGCAGCCCTGTCTGGAGCAGAGTGATCTGGTGCCCAGGAAGCCTGACCCCCCCCAGCCATCTGCTGCACCCCAGCCCCACAAGGCTGACAACATTTCTCGGCCTCTTAGTGGGGACACTGTGCAGAGAGCCGAGGCCCTCCCTCTGACTTCCCAGTGTTTGCTTTGACACAGGGCAGTGATACAAAAGAACTTTCTTCTTTCCACCTGAGCTTGTGGGCTAGTGGGCTCCGAAGGGCAAGCACTTGCCAGTTGCGTGAGCTGACCATGAGCCAGGCTTTGGAGATGGGCGATACCTTCTGGCCTTTTCCTGGCAGGACTCCCAAGTGTTAGGGGGAGCGGGTTGTGCTTAGGGGCACTTTCAAGACAGGCTCAGGTGGCTTCACTTTGTCCCGTCAAAAGGGAAACAGTCCACGTGATGGGCAAGAGGCGAGAACCCATTCAGAGAGTTTGCTTGGTGCTGGCGTCCCGTTGCCCTGCCCGCGACCCTCAGAGCTCAGGGTCTGTCTTTCACCTTCGAAGTTCTGGAAACCTGGGAGTTGCATTTACCTCAACCCATTCTGCAGAGCTGGAGAGAGGAGCAGGCACTGCAGGCAGGGTGAGAAGTGGGGCTGTGCTCCAGGTGATTCTCCCTCTGCTTCCCAGGCAGGAGAGGCTCTAGGAGCCACAGGAAGTGCAGTGGATGGAGGCACAAGGGCCAGACCTTGCACCGCTCCTCGTCAGCATGCACGACATGCGCTGGAGGCCTTTCACAGAGACACTGCAGAGGAAATGACACAGATAGGGGAGCTACAGGGGCCAGACGCTGGGGAGTGTCCGCCAAGCACACAGCACCAACCTGTCAGTGGATCGGCTTCAAACAAAATGTAAAAAGAATAAATTGACATTTGTGAGACAATGGGAAAGCTGACAGCTGACCTGAGAGATGATTTTAAGGATTTCTGACATAACCTCGAGACCCACCAGCATAAATTACAGGTCCTTATTTTTAGAAATACAGCCTAAAATTACAAGTCCTTATTTTTAGAAATACAGAGACACTTGCAGGAGATGGCTCAGGATGTCTTGGATGTGCCTCTGAAGAAGGGAGGGAAAGGAGATTCGATCAAGGGGTGGAGGCAGGCTGGCCCGGCCATGCCTGAAGCTGGCTGCTGGCAGGACAGGTATGCTCTGCACGTTTTTGTTTGTTTGAAATTCTACATAACAAAAAGTTTAAATTATGCCAAGAATAATGAAGTGTTCCTAAGACTTCAGCCCTGGGCCAGCTCTGGCTTTGCATTGTCTCTTCCGTTTTTATTCTTTAGATTGCTGAGTGTACCATTCGCTTCTGTCCGGCCTCCTGAGCTGCAGAGAGAGCAGGCGCGGCCTCAGATAAGCAGCCCCGGTCTGGTTCTCTCCTCTTGCGCTGGGAGAAAGGGCCTCTGCTGGGGATAGGTGCTCCATGTCTCCAGAGTCACGGGAGAACAGCAGTGATTCAGGGCTCACCAGCACGGAGCAAGTTCAGGGTGGGTGCCAGCCAGGCCCTTGGCTCCGGCCGGTGCGGTCACAGAGCAGAAGCTTCACCTGGAGTCGGAGCTCTGGGTGAAAAGCCGCCCCACCGCTGGAGGCTCCTCGAGGTGACCTGAGAGCGCACCCTGGCTCACTGACACTCCCCACACAGACCTAGGAAGGCACCGAGCAGCCCCAGGCATGATCTGCTCTCCTGGGAGATGCAGCATCCTTGCCTGCTTCCTGGAAGGTGAGCGGGGATCAGAGCAGTGAAGCCCAGGGAGCCCTTGGCCACCTGCAGGGCCAGCGGAGGCTCGCAGTCTGAGCAGCAGGGAAGCCTCTGGCTGCGTCTGGTCTCTTGCCCTGGTTTAGAGCCCAAGCCGCTTCCTGGCTACCTCAGCTCTCTCCCGCCTACACGTAGGCAGAATGTCCTAAGGAGATAGTGGAGCTATCGCTGGGAAGTGAAGCAGCAGACCTGGGAAGGCCCTGAGCCGGTGCTAGTGTCTGGGGCCCACTTTGGTTGGTGCTTGTGGCAAGAGAGGAACAGTAAGGCTTCGGGCGGGCGGGGTACCAGGAAGGAATTCTGTACTTCCCGTGGGAGGGCCTAGGGCTGGGGCTGCCATGCAGCCTGGGGCCTGGGGGCTTCACCTGCTGCAGAAGAACCTGGCGCTGAGCGGGCATCCCTTCCATGGAGGGGAGACAAGCAGGGAGCTGGGGGTCTGCTGCTGTGCCAGGGCGAAGTCTCCCCAGGACCAGCGTCCTCCAGCATCAGGAGGGGTAGAGCCCGTGAGCAGAGGCCCACGGTGCAAAGGTGTCTGTCTGTCTGTCTGTCTGTCTGTCTGTCTGCCTGCCTGCCTGCCTGCCAGTCTATATATAGGAGCACACATGATATAGAGTCACTGCTCACGGCAGGGAAGGGCCATTTTTAGAAAGCATCTGTTCTGTGTTCTCAATAAAATTCAGGGAACTCTGAACAGAGAGGAAGAGCGAGATAACGAAGTGACAGACGAAGATGGAAATGGAACTGGCGGAGAAGCTGGGGCGAGGAGGGTGGGCTGCAGCGGGGCGCGCCTGGCCGCGCCCTGGACAGATGGACTGACGTGCTGGCCGCCTGTCTGCGGGCCTGCTGCAGAAGCAGCCTAGCAGCGGTACGATGTCGGCATGCATTGCCTGCTCTCAGTATGAGATCTTAAAAACATAGAAGGCACTGTGAAAGGAGGTGGACCTAGTGCTACCACCCAGTGTGGGGCGGGGGCGACTTACAGGTGGGGACGGAAAGGTGCGCTCATGTCCTCTCACTCCCCCATGCAGTGAAGGCTGCCACCCTGGGAGGCAGGAACCGAGTGCCGACGTAGTGGCTAGGCACATGTGCTGCAGTCCCCATGACCCCACCCCTCCCTGCAGTGTCCCACCAGCCACCCCCAGTCCCCGTCAGCCCTTGTCCCTAAATATTAGCTGGAGAGCAGCCCAGCTCTCAGAGGACCCGAACTCACAGAGCGGCTCCCCAGGCTCCCTGGGGCCCGTCCTGGCTCCACTCTCCCAAGTGTCTTTCCGAATTCCACTGGATGCAGGTATCTGGGTTGCCAATTTAGCCTCTAATACACCTCCCCTCCCATCGCTGCCTTGTCCTGTGTCATAGCAGCTGCCACGAATGTCCTGCCTTGATGGTCACAACTGTAGAAAAGGTGCAGCACGTCCACACATTGCAGCCCTGCTCACTCTGTGCTGAGCCAGCCCTGGAGCTGCAGGGTGAGCTGTCCTTCCAGAGGACAAAGAACTCATGCAGACTGTGCAAAAGGGCAGGGCCAGTGGCTTGGTCATCCAGAGGAAACAAGTTGAAGAGAGAGAGAGAGTAAAAATTAAACTATGGCCATGTATGGCCAGAGTGATCAGAGCCCACAGGCCTCAGGGACACATCTTGGGAAGCTGGAACAGTGTGCTTGGTCTGGGGCTTGTTAGTCACCGAGGGTGTCGGAGGTGGCAGACAGGTGTGACCAGGGAGCATACGGATAGGCAGAGCCAGGATAAGCAGACCTGGTGCCCTCCTGGGGAAGGAGGACAGGGACGGGGAGGTGACAGAGGCATCCAGGGATGTAACCTCACTGTGGCTGTCACTTGATGTAGCACAGGAGGCAGGCAGCTCACAGCCGGGCACTGTGGGCCACAGGGATAGAGGGTAGAGATGCTTTCCAGCCCTGGCCATGGCTCCCACCCACTTGGGCCCACCCAGACTCATGCTTTGGGACCACAGTGGGGCCCACCCTCAGCCTGCGTAACCACTGCAAAGACACGCAAACAGCTGGAAGCACCTGGCCCAGAAAGGTACCCAAGGCCAGCGCTCAGGCCACTAGGAGAGGCTAGAGAGACTCCCTTCCGCTTCCCTCCCATTGGAAGGGGTTCTGGGCAATAAGTGCTGTGAAAGGGTTTGAATGTAGCTTTTGGGAGAAGGGATACATGCCCAACTGGGGAACAAGCCACATGCCCCGAAAACAAAAGTAGAAGGCTTCTGAGCCCAACTGATCTCCTGGCTGCTACCAACATGGCGCCTTGTCCTTCCGTCTACACCGTTAGACCTGGCAGAGCCCAGCGACCACCCCCCGGACAACAGCCAGCAGTCAGGGCTGGGACCCGCCTGCAGGGGGCGACAGTCACGTGGGATGATGGAGGGAAACACTTCCTATAACTGCTGACTTGCTCTTCTTTCTGTGTACACCTGAGTCGTGCTTTCACGCAATGTGTCCCTCTGTGTGACGCTTCTGTGGATGCTTTGCCCAGATTCACTAAGAAGCACTGGCGTTGGAGGCTTGGCAGGTCGCTCTCCAGGCCACATGCTCCCATGGCTTTCATTGTACTTTCTGGATTTGGACAGACAAAAAAAGTTTTTCCTTCCAAAAACTTCAATACTCTTCAATTCTAGAACATTTCCATTTTAGTTTTTCCTATTTAATTCTTTGGTGGATCTGAATTTATTTGGTTTTAAAGACATTGGACTCAAACTGTGTTCTTTCTCCACGTGCCAAGTCATGTGTCCCAAAATATTTTTCTGCAGAATAAAGTCAGTCTTCTCACTGCAGGAGCCATCTTTCTGTCTGGAGCTGATCTGTCTGTCTGTGTAGCCCCGTATGCTGCCACAGAGTCTCGAGGACAAGAATGTCAAGAACACTGCTCAATTGCCATGGGCCACCCCCCGATATGTTCTTTCTTAGAATTATTCTTTCTAGGGTATATGGGTTTTATTTTTCCATTTTAGGGGTCAGGGATCTTTCAATTTTTTACCATGAGCATTATCTTATCTTGTTATTAGAAAAATAGATGAATATAGAAAAAATTACTCAGGCTACAAAGCCCCTGAAATCTTCCTCTAGCCCCAGCCACCAGCCCCAGGCATTGCCGCTTCCCCATTCCACCCCCACCTGCAGGTTGTGCATGGGGCATGGCATCCTCCCGGGCCCTCGGGTCTGCAGCCGGTGCCCCCCTTACTACCCTGCTCACGCTGTGTGCTTTGCTGAGAGCACGTTGCTGGCCCTCCATGACTTCTCCCCCCACAGGACCTAGACTGTGTCCTTGAGGTCATATCTGATGTCCCAGCCTGTCCCATGGCTGTCTTAGAAGGTTTACCAGAGCACATGGCACTAACGTGTCCCTGTGGTGGGCCTGGCCCCTGGACTGCCTCCACCACATCCTCACACCACACTGTGACACATGGCCTTTGGTGGGCGGGCACACAGGCTAGGCCGTGTCCCTCGCCCTCACCTTTACCCTCCAGGTTTGCTTCCCAGAGGAGGCAGCCCGCCTGGTGGAGCTCTCTGCTGCAGACCAGCAGTCTGGTGACGCATAGCAGCCACCTCACGTGTATGGACTCCCACAGTTGCTCCCTGCTCTCACGACACCGCGGGTCTCCTGCTTGGGGTCTTGTGGTTTGCAGACGGACAATGAATGGGTCATCTGCAGTGCTGCTGGTAGCTTCATCTCAGCTGCCCCTCTGTTGGGATGCAGGGGCGGTGCAGTGGGGCCTCCTGGGGTCACTCATATATAGGGCCTGAACCCGCAGATTCCAGAGGAGTTGGGGTGCTGTGGGGTTCAGGGTTCTGAGCGCCTCAGGACCAGAGCCACAGCCTGAGTGTTCTGGCCACAGACTCAACCAAGAGCTCAGCACAGAGGGAGAGAACAACCCGTGGCTTCTTTTTAAAGCAAAACACAAAGCTGATCAAAGAATAGGGCATTGGCAGCACTGGGCTCTGAAACAAACCAGGAAGGGGCAAAAGAACATTGAGACATAGCTGCCTGGTGTCAAGAATCAAGAAAAAACTACCTAATACCAACCTTGGTGAGTGGAGAACCATATTTAACTTCCCTCAGATACCTGAGTTCTGAGTTCTGTGCTTTGAGTATCATGGAACAATTAATAGCTAGCCATTTCAGGTTCCCTTAAATCACGAAGGCCTAGTTAAGAATAGTGGATAGATGGGTAGGTGGATGGGTGGATGGATGGATAGATGGATAGGAGGATGGGTGGATGGATGGATGAGTGGATGGATGGATGGGTGGGTGGATGGATGGATGGATGGATGGATGG
>PVKA01047338.1:0-14344 GCA_004027165.1 Ctenomys sociabilis | reverse complement strand
AGATAACGCTATGCTTCTGCATAATTCTATGAGAGGCAAGATTTGCACTAATGTTGGTTGGACAGGATATTATGTTGGCTTCTAGAACTATGGACAACCACTAGGAAAATAACAAGGTAGAAAGTGTTAATTATTGAATCTTTGATGTAATTCAGGTATAAAAAATAAAATACATAAATAGCTACACTCCCTTTATTTATTGTTAAGAGACATGCTTTAATAATGTCTTTAAGTATTATATCATATATGTACCTTCTGTGATACTCAAACATTATGAAAACAGTTTGCAATGTATTAATTTATCAAATCCATCCTGTCAAGCTATCTTAAAACTGCATCATTGATATTTGTACTTCAATACAATAAAAATAAAAAATTGATTGAACCCATTCTGCTCAGTGGTTGTGTCTCTTAAAAATAATTTTATTTATTTAAATAAAGGTTATTTAATATACGTGGTTTAAATTTATTTCTATGTATTTACTTTCACATACTGGGCATTTTATTTTATTTTAAAAGTGTAACGTTCAATTTAGTATTTCTCTCTCAAGAGTTTTCTTCAGTCCATTAAGACCCGGCTTCCCTTGCATGGGCTTTGGTAGAGGTCGTGGGGCAGGACCAGCAGTCCTAAATTGGCGTGGAGGAGTTCGGTCCTTGCGGGCTTCACGAGATCAATTTCTGACCACTTTGCTGTGAATGGCACAACTCACACAGTAATGCAACTTCACATCCAGCTTGGGAAGCACACGACCATCAAAGACACTCACTGTGGAAATGCCCCTGATGGCAGTGGCCTCAACTATGTTCCGAATGACAAACTTCTTAATGGTCTTATCCTTGAGTATGCACCAGGCACAGTTCGTCCAGCGAATAGGCTGTGCATGACCGTGGCCCTTTTTGGCATGACTGTTATTCTTCTTCTTTTTTTTTTTTTTTTTTTTGTCGTCTTGGAAAGGAGGACCCAAAAGAGCAATCTGGGCATTTTATACAGGTGAGAACAACCTCGCATTTGTATTATCCAAAACCAGTGAGAAATGAAGAAAAGGATGAGGCCATTTCTCATAGACAAAGGTTTGGGTCACTGTTAAGTCTTTAATTTTCTGTGTTATTGTGTCAAAAATATATACAACACAAAAGTTCCACCTGCGCCACCTTTTGTAATAGGGTTCTTGGGTATGAAGGGCATTTGCTCTGTGCAGCCATCACCACTGCTTATCTCCAGAATCTTCTCGGCTTCCCCACTGGGTATCTAACCCACTGAATACTGGCCTGACATCCCCAAGTCCTCCCCAGCATGCATGGGAAGACTGCTGTCCTCCCACCAGGCTTTCTGAGACCACAGGTTTGGGAGAAGCCACCAGCTAGGAAAGCCTCAGTAAATATTCTTCTTACCTAGTGGCAATAGCTGACACTAAAAGTTTCTAAAGATTGTTCAAGACTTGCATAAGAACCAAGACTCCTTACTGAGTGGTTGAGGGCCTGGAAGGCTGTCTCTCTCTCTCTCTCTCTCTCTCTCTCTCTCTCTCTCTCTCTCTCTCTCTCTCTGAGGCCCAGCTGCATGTAGATGGTAAAGGTCTGGGCTCAATTTCTGCCACTGACATCCCTGTGGTCTGGACACCGTGGTGGGCACTAGGCTGGATGAGTTCTGAGGCCCTGTGCGGACCTTGGCACTGATAGGCTTAGCACACAGGCCCCATTCTTAGCATCTCAAGCACCCCCCCATCTCCTCTCAGGGAATTATTCTCATCATTTCATTTTCCACATGAGGAAACTTTGGGCAGGGTCAAGCGTCACAGAGGGCAGAAGAGTCCTAGACATGAAGCCCGTCTCACCTAGCCCAGCCACTGGAAGTCATAGTTCTGGAGGTAGGTGCTGAGCTGAGGAGGTACTAATGCTTCCAAAAGAGAGAATGCTTTTGATTCTGTAACCAGAGCCTTGTCCACATCTCCAAACAGGAAGCCACTTTACTGAATCTGAAGAGACAGGCTGGTGATTTGCTCTGCACAGGCAATCCTTTGTGTGCCCTGAACCTCCCAAGAGCTTACTTGGAAGGTTCCACCTTAGGCCCTCCCCTTGGCTCCCATCTGCCCCTGAGGCTGGAGGCTGAGAGGCCAAGCTTGAACCCAGCAGTCTAGCTATGAAAAGTGGCTCAGATTCTTTCAACTTCCACCCCTATTAGTAGAGTGAATCCTCTAAAGGTTTTCTGAGGATTAGATACAATGATACATGTACAATCCTCAGCATAGCCCCTGACACACTGTGCTGCTCAATGAAGATCTGCTTCATTTCCTTCATATGTGGGAGTAAATGCACAAGGCAGCTTTAAACAGTAATGTTGTGGGAACTGATCTGGTATAATAGTTCTAAACAGAAAATACAATGGGGAAAAAAGAAATCCTGGGATTGAACTTGAAGTGCAGGATCTACATAGAAAATAAGACAAAACATGAAAAAAAAAAAGTTCATCACAGCAAAACATGCCATGGCTCTGCCTCAGTCTCAATATTGTAAAGCTACCCAACATCCTGCAATTAATCAATGAATCTTCCCTAACTCGATCTCTTATGTGGTTTTTATTTTTGAAATTTGATAAAATGATCCTAAAGTTGATCTCAAAAAATGAGCATCTAAGAAGATCCAGGCACAGTTTGACAAAGAAAAATAACAAAAGGAGATGAAAGTGCCCTTCACCCACACATGCACTTTATTTTATTTTACTTTTATGTGGTTAGTAGGGTCTACACAGTTTCTCCATGTAGATCATACTCACAGTGATTCTCCTATTGTCAGACTCCCAAGTGCTGGGGTTACGGTGCGAGCCACCAAGTCCAGTCTCAGTTGTCTCCGCACGCCCTAGGAGCAGGGCCAGCATAGTAGACCAGGGACCAAACCCCGGCCCCTGCGCTCTGCCTAAGTAGCATGCACATGCTTTAAATCTGGACACCCATTTTTCACTTTTTCACCTCTGTTAATTTTAATAAAAAGACCAAATGCATGCACAAGCACGCACACACACACACACACAGACACACACACATACACACAGAACCACTAAATGAGAATGATCAAAGAAACCAAAGCCCAGATCTACACCTGGACTCACAAAAACGTTCAGAAGAATGTCTTATCTATACAGCCAGTTTCATAATAGCAAGTGAGCAGTTAAATACAACTCTAAATTCTCGTTGTGAAGAGACTGGGTAAAAGAACTTCAGGGTTTCTTCTTAAAATGTGTAACCACTTAAAAATGGTTAAAATTATTTATAACCATTATATAAAATGGTTATATAAATTTAATGTATATTTATTGATATAAAAACTTATATATGATAAAGGGTCAGCCAGGGAGCTCAGTGGATTAAAGTGCCTGCTTGGGCAGACACAGGGACCAGGGTTCGATCCCTGGCCTGCCATGCTGACCCTGCCCTCAGAGTGCACTGAGACAGGGATTAAGGCTGGGTGTGGCAGCATGCATCTGTAATCCCAGTGCTTGGGATGCTGAAAACAGGGGGATCACTATGAGTCCAACCCGAACTTTGAGACTCTAGACCCTGTAGACCCCTCTCCTAAATACATAAAAAAGAAAAGAAAAACTTAACATATGATAATAGCAAAATCTGTGCTCATGGCTGTGTATCTTCAAGCAGAAAAATTTTATAAAGGTATGTGTTATGATGTAAAAATATGGTCAATATCTAAAGTTTTTAAAAATTATGAGAGTTAAAAAAATAAAAATCATGAGAGTAAGAGACACCTTGACATCAAATCCTCCCAAAAGTACTGCCCTTGGCTTTGATCACATTTCTTATTCTGTTGTTCCTGCCACTTTGTGAAGCAGCTCTGGAAGCCTTCTATTAGGTTTTTAGTTGCAGTGATTTGGCAGCTTCTGTGTCCTGAATTGATATAAAACATTTTCCTTTCATGATCATTTTGACTTTGGGGAAGAGCCACAAGGTACATGTTGCTGGATCCAGTGATGAGATGGAGGAGGACACACTGTGATGGTTTTAATTAAATTTATTTACTTATTTATTTGCTACAGGGTCTCATTATGCAGCTTAGACTCATAGTGAGCCTCCTCTCTCAGCCTCTGCAATGCTGAGATTATAGGTGTGCACCACCATGCCCAATCTCAGGGCTGGCATGGCATGCCCAGGGTTCTGGGACCAGTGCAGTATGCAGTACCAGAGCTTGAACTGGGGTCCTTGTGCTTGCCAGGCAGGCACTTTATACTGCTGAAGTATCTCCCCAACCCCACACTATGATTATTTATTAGAAAGAATTTGCCACAAATAGCTGATCAAAGAGGAATGATAAAAAAACATAGTATATGTTTAAGTTTAAAATTTATTACACTAAAAAAACTACCATTAATTTCCCTCAAAATAATTCCCCTAGCTTCAAACACACCATATTGTTCTTGGGAATGTTTTTTACTGTAATAAACTTTAAAAAATATTAATCATTGGGCATGGAGGCATACACCTATAAGCCTGGCACTTAGGAGGCTGAGGCGGGAGAATTTCTGTGAGTTTGAGACCAGTCTGTGCTACAAAGTGAGTTCAGGGCCAGCCTGAATTGCATAGTGTAATTCTGTCTCAACAAAACAAAACGCTAACAACAACAGAAAATTCTTCACAATACTTTTGATCACCCCTTTACACATTTAAATGTTAACATTAGGTATTTTGAGTAATGAGTTATGGATGATTGTTACAGTTTGTGTCTAGATGTCCCTTCAAAGCCTCACACGGTCAGAGATGGAGCTGTTCAGGGTGGCTGGATCTACAGTGCGATGCTGGGATTAACTGCGTGATGCTGGGGCCAAGAGCTTACTAAGTTAGTCCATTGATTGGCATAAGTTTGGGTAAGATTAAGAGTGCCCCACCTTAGCTGTGAATGCTACCTGTTCTAGGGGAGCCTGGATAAAACAGAAGGGACAGAAAGAGGCCAGTGCTGCTGCTTCTTGCTTGCTGCTGCCTCCTCCCTGCTTGCCATGAACTATTTCTGCTCTGCAATGCCCCTCTGCCATGCCACCCAGCCTTGGAACTAGCCAACTCTGAACTGAAACCTCTACAAATTATGAGCCAAATAATCCCTTTCTCCTTTTTTTTTGGCAGAACTGAGGATTGAACTCAGGCCCTTGCACTTGTCAGACAAGCGCTTATTCTACTGAGCCATCTCCCTGGCACCCCCTTTTTTAAAAAATACGTTTAGTACATGGTCTCACTATGCAGCTCAGACTAATCATAGTGATCCTCCAGTTTGCAGCCTCCCCAGCACTGGAATTACAGGCACATGCCACCACACAGGTCTCCGTGGCTGGCTCAGTGCATCTGAGGGCAGGGTCAGGGCAGCATGTGGTGCCAGGGATCAAACCCTTGGTACTGTGCTTGGCTAAGCAGGCACTTAGCCCACTGAGCTATCTCGCCAGCCCAACCTTTCCTCCTTTAACTTTGGGTGTTGGGTATTTTATCTGAGTAACAAAAAAAAAAGCAACTAAGGCAGTGATTTACTTTTTGTTATTACTTTAATTTAAAGCTTTTCTTTAATAAAGTATCAATTTCCAATTCAGTTTTAATGTTTTAAAACAAACTGTAAAACTTTTAAAAGGAAGCAAATATTTTAAATGACATGAACATGTCTTTTGTTAGCAATTTGACATGCTTTTGAATTTTCCACAAGAAGTCTTTAATTTGTTGGTTTATTTTTTTATTTTATATATTTGCTTTTTAATTGTACTTGCTTTTATTCATTTTTTGTGGCCAGCTCAGCTCACCCTAGGAGTGGGGCTGGCACACCATTTGGTGCCAGGGATTGAACCATGGGTCCCTAAGCTTGCCTAAGCAGATGCTTTAGACTACTGTGCTATCCAGCCAGCCCCAATTTGTTGGTTTAGAAGCTGCTTAAGTACTCATTTTGTGAAAAATCAGTAGAAGGCATGCATGCCTCAATTATGTTTATCCCCTACACAAAGAAATGATGTCAGCTTATTAAGAGAAAATTGAAATTTTATATCATAGACATATGTGCGATAATGCTTAGTGTGTTTCCTCAGGATATAAGAAAATAACTGTTCTTTCTCTTTTGACAAGAAAACAAAGAGGCACTTTAAAGGGATAATCCTGTTTCATGCTCATCACAGAGTACACCAAAACCCGGGTTAGCAGCATCTATGCAGGCCTTGCTGATGTGCTAATCTGTTTCAGCACCTGTGGCCTGACAAGTCAATCAGTCGGGGGGTCCTGCAGAAGACAGCTGACCTGGTCCTGCCAGCACCTGCCTTTGCCAGTCTTCCTCGAGGTAGAGACCTCATCACAGCTCCCTCCCTGCTGCCCACAGCCTGGCCAGAGAGCGCACATGTAGGGCTGCCCACGAAGGGCCTTCCCGTTGACTTTACCAGGCAGAAGCCACTGCCACCTTTGTGGGGGCATTTGCTTATTGTGATGGGGAGGACATTGGTAAAACCAAGAAAAGGTCATTTTCTGAAGGACCATAAGCACCAGGCCAGTGGTGGAGTAACAGTGTATTCCTTCTTGTATTTTCCATGTGAAGAAGCAGTACTTGTATCATCATACAAGGCTGCTTGACAGCAGTCCTAAATGTTCATATTCTTCGTAACTTCCCAGATGTTGGGCTGAAGGAGAGGGACTGCGGTGAAAGGGAGGAGCAGAGTCTGCACTTGTATCTAGAGATGGTTCTGGAGCTGGGGAGGTGGGGAGAGGGGGCGGCAGTCAGGGACATCGACGACGGCTTGGATGGCAGAGTGGGCTGGAGTAGGGTCCCTATCCCTTGGACCAGAGACTGATCCTGGTCTGTTAGTAAATCCACTACATGGCAGGAGAGCATGGGAGGTGAGCAAGCCTGTAAAGCTGCATCTGTGTTTACAGCTGCTCCTGTTCCAGCTTCTGTATAGTTGGCCCCTCGGAGCCTCGGACAGTTGTAGTGGTGAGTTGTGAATGTGGCTGGCTCAGGGTGAGTGGCTGTGGTGGGGGCTGTGATCCTGGGATGTGGCCCCTGAGGATGAGCCACACTGATCAATAGGCTTGTAACTTGAGTACAAAGGCACAGAAAGCAGGCATGGTGCCCCTGCTCCTGGAGATATACTATCACCTGCTGCTTGGTATGGACTGTTTCTACTCTAAGATACCACTCTGCCATGATACCCTTCTTTGGAACCAGCCAACTATGGACTGAAACCTCTACAAGCTGTGAGCTAAAATGTTAAACCCTTCCTCCTTCAAGTGTGGGGTGTTTTGTCTGAGCAAGTAATTAGGACACTGCATTGCTCCACTCATGGCCTGAG
Source organism: Ctenomys sociabilis (assembly GCA_004027165.1). NCBI lineage: Eukaryota > Metazoa > Chordata > Mammalia > Rodentia > Ctenomyidae > Ctenomys > Ctenomys sociabilis. Next base: position 7,038 of record PVKA01047338.1, on the reverse strand, counting down.
CTCTGTGTCCTATCAGATCAGTGGTTATGTTAGATTCTCACCCTTCAAACCCTCTGTGAATCCTATTGCATATTTAAAGGATCTAGTTTGAGGGCTCCCTTGAGTCACCCAGAAAACATCCTCCCAACCACCCACCATCCCGGCCAACCTCTCCTCCATGTGCAGAACTATTGTCTTCCATGAAACCGGTCCTGGAACCAAAAAGGCTGGGGCAGCTGGGCTAGAGGCCAACCTGCCAGGCTGTGCCACAATGTAGGACAACATGGCCACATGCGGCTCCCTGCTGGGCAAGGAGAGACAAGGGTGGGTGCTCAGATGGGAACAGACCCCAGGGAAGAGGGGCAGCAAGTCTGGCTATCCGCACTTCCTATCTGTGATCCACTTCCGACTAAACTGAAAACCCTGAAAAAATGTTGATGTCATGTCTTTGAGAAGCCTGTGACAAGCTTTCCTTAGCCAGTATTCTCTTAATAATCAAAGAACTCTGGGAATTTGTGGTAAAGTTGGTAGTCCCCAAATTCTGGCCAGCTCCATAAGGTCCCTGTGGTCATGCCCACCCTGGTGTCATCTTTTGTGACCTTCTGCCTTTGCAGGGGAGAAGGCCTGCCTGCTCTGGATCTGGAGGAAAAGCACAGTGAGGGCAAGAGGCTACCACTGAGGACATGAGAACACCCCAAGGGGGCGCTTATCATTAATGTGGATGACAGTCCCTACAAGCTACCATCCCCACTGCACTGGCAGGGTGGAGCAGGCTTAAAGAAGTGAACTGTGTCATCAGTGTCACATATGAAACACCTTGTGGCAGCAAGTCCAAACCTCAATCTGCCTGATTCAGATGTGGGGCACTTTCCTCAGCACAGGATCACGTCCAGGGTCTGCTCACTGCCTTGTGGGTGATTTGTGTGCTGCTGGAAGAATACAAAAAAATATTTTTTCCCTTAAAAATTAAGGTGTAGAGGCTGGGCCTGGTGGTGCAAGCCTGTAATCCCAGCTCTTGGGAGGATCACTAAAAGTCTGATATAGTACTGAGACTCCGAACACCCTACAGACCCTTCCTTAAAATACAAAAAAAAAAAAAAGCAGAGCTGGGGAGATAGCTCAGTGGAATAAGAACTTCCTGGCAAGCACTAGGGCCTAAGTTCAATCCCCAGTTCCACAAAAAAAAAAGAAAAAGATGTATATTTCATTTTGAAAAGAAAACTAGAGCTTTCCTAAGGTTACAGATCCAGCACTTTCCCTCACCTTTGGAGCCAGGATAGCACGCTCCGTGCTGGCACCTTATTTAGAGTTAACTGCACAGTGCCGCTAGTTAATCCCTACCACAGAGGGCACAGCTCCAGTTTCCTTCCAATGGCACTTCTCTCTGCCCAGCTTCCCAGTGCTGAGCTCCCCACGTCCATGTACCACGGCCACTTATGGGTCACTGTGGGTCTCCAAATGTCAGTGCTGAAGAACTTGGCCCTGAGCAAGGGGATGCAAGCGGAGTGCACAGAGGACTGGGGCCCTCCTCTGCTGTTAGAAGGTTAACAAACTGGACATCAATTCTGCAACTCCTGCTGGGCGTGGTGGCGCATGCCTGTAATCCCAGCACTCGGGAGGCTGAGGCAGGAGGATTGTTGTGAGTTCGAGACCAGCCCGAGCTACAAAGTGAGCTTAAGGCCAGCCTGAGCTGCATAGTGAGACCCTGCCTCAAAAAGACAAAAAAAAAAAAAAAATCAACAACCCCATTGATCTCTTTGGGATTCTGTCATTAAACATGAGATCTTGAGAAGTCTTTAAATCCAGGGAAAATAACACCAGATTCCATAATGAGATAAAACACTGAACACCCAAGAGAAAATAAGCAGTTTCCATTTTAATAACAAAGGGTCCATGATAATTTCATTTGAAGGATGACACAAGACTGATTGGATAGTAATATTCAGTAAAATTCACTTCAAGATAATAAAGCATTTTATAATATAAAAATAAGTCTTTTAATTAAAAAGAGTATGCGAGCGGTCCAGGATATATCCACAAAACAATATTAAAGTACAAAGGCAGGGCAACATCTGGACAAAATTCCACAAGCCACAGGTTCCTAAGCCTCACAGGAAGTTGGATACACAATTTTTTAAAGTTTTAAATAATGTAGCTGATCTTGTTCTCAGGTAAGACGCATCTGAAGGGAAGCTGCGGAAACTCTTCATGACTTGGGGGTTCTCCGGAAGTGATGTATTCTCTCTCGGTGCTTGTGTATGGGGAGGACACCCCCCAGCAGAGAGCAGGGCTGCTATTTGGACAGGTGTTTGCCCAAACCCATTTCAAGGGATTTACACTTGCAGTCACACTGAGGTTTCAGAATTAAAACTGGAATCTTCCCTTGGCCCACTTCCATCTTCTAGCGATTCTCAGTATGGTTAAAATGCCCCTATAAAAATAAAAAAAAGCACATTTAGGAGTTTACACTAGCCAAATTAACACACTGTGACATACTTTGTTCACCAACATAAATCACTGTATTTAAAATGACACTTGCAAACAATACATTAATTTCTGAGGTGAATATGTATTTCTCTATATATTGCTAAATAGCTCACTGTAATTACATTATTTAAAGAATTTCCAGCCCAGGTGTGGTGGTGCACACCTATAATTCCAGCATTCTGATAAGATGTAAGCGGACTGAGTTCAAGATCAGCCTGGGCTACAAAGTGAGCTCAGCCTGAACTGCATAGCAAGACTCTGTCTCAAAAAGACAAGGAAGGGAGGGAGGGAGGGAGGGAGGGAGGGAGGGAGGGAGGGAGGGAAGATTTCCAGTAATGTCTGGCACACAAAATGTTCTCAATAATTGGTAAATGTTATATCCCTTCTATAGGAAGAAAAAAATGAAAATATAACTTAGTTAATAGGGTGATACAACTAAAGCCCAATATACATATGTATAGAAACATCACAGTGAAACCTTTTGATCTGCACAAATATTTATAAATTAATATTTATAAATAAATTTAAAATTTTGAAAACAGGGGCCAGGGAGATGGCTCAGTGGAATAAATGCTTCCCTGGCAAGTGCAAGAGCCTGAGTTCAATCCCCGGTTCTGCCAAAAAAAAAGAAAACATTTATTTAGTCATAGTTTTAAAAATCATGCTATTTAAATGTTGAATCAAGGGCTGGGGACATAGCTCAGAAGCACAGTGCCTGCCTGGCAAGCACAAGGTTGTGAGTTTAATTCCCAGTACCATGCACACAAAAATACTCAAGACAAAATCCAAGACAAAAATGGGTGCAGCTTGCTCCTCACTAAGGACAACTGGAAGTAGCCCAGGCTCATAACAATCACCACCAGGGGCTTCTGCATGGCTCCCCCACCCCAGAAACAGGCCTCGGTCTCTTCACCTTCCTTCCCTTGCAGACATAGAACCAGATGGCTGGGGACCAACAGTGGGCACACAGCACACCGCTGTGCAGTGTGAGGCCTTGTCGCCATCTAGAAATCTCTGTCCCTTGTGGCCACGGACACATGCACATGGCATTGTGGCTCTGGGCCCACAGCAGAGATAGGATGGCACCCCTGCCCACAGAGAACACTCAGGACAGCAGCAGGACTCCTGGGCCAGCAGAGGCCCTAAGAAGGACAGGGCAGGTGATATGGCACAAAACAAAACAGCCCATCCTGCAATGACATGTTTCCCAGAAGGTGGACACAGCCCTGAGCCCTAGGCATCTGACAGGAGAGACTCAGGCGTCATCTTGAAGGACTTGGGGCTGGCAGCCAACTCATTTCACATTGATTTCTCTTTCAGGGGGTCAAGGTGCTACAAGAGCAAGGGAAGGGAGCACCCCAACCTGATGACAGGCTGGGGGGGCTCAACTTGGGCAGGGCCACAACAGAGTAAGGCCCCAGGCAGTAAGCACAACATGAGGTCAGAACATTCCAGACTTGGAGAAGCCATCGGTGATGACAGGGGCTAGCATGGCAGCAGCCCACAGCAACGAGGAGGAGCTGTGTGAGAGGTCAGGCTCATGGGGCTGAGGGCAGTACGTATAGTGATGAACACAGGTGCTGAGTCCTCTCATGGAGTGCCTTCTATAATTGTATATAGAGCAGATTCTCTTTTATGGAAGGAAGTTTCTTCCTGCAGTTGTTAAGATCACCCCTAGTCCGACGGACACCACCCTCCAGAAGGTGGGGAGTGATTGCCCAGGCCCTGGCCTTCTCTGCCATGTGGTCTCTCACACACTGTAGCCCAGAGGAAGCTTGGGAGGTCACTCTGAAACACTCCTGGAGAGCACTGGGTGGGAGCCAAGGAGCACTCTTAGGGGAGAGACCAGCGAAGAGGGACAATGTTGTTTAAATTAATTTCATCCTCAATGATTCTGTCACCACAGTCACACAGATCTATAAAAAAAAAAAGTTTAAATTACAAAGGCATTTACAGAGGTACCTCCTGCTCCCTCCCTGTTCCAGGAAATACATTTGAAAAATATGCTGGAGGCAGAAACGAAAGACCTAGGGAGCAAGAAAGAGATCTGCATCACCATGAGGAAGACTGAGAGCTGAGGCATACCGGACAGACACTGCTTGTGTGAACCTTTTCTCCTGTGCTCTGCTTTCTCATAAGACACCAAGTCCCCTCATCATCCTACCCACTCTCCCTGTACATGCCAGTGTGTCAGTCTCTCATAGCACACAGCCCACAGTGATACCCAAAAAGGGTGCTGGTGTGTTCCTGACTTACACAAGCAGTGAGATCTGAGGGCCTGGAACACCATGATGTACAGATGACACATGCCAGCCACTGCGGGCACATCTGACAGTGACTGGCTGTGACTTGGCTCCACAACTTGACAGACTGGCAAAGAGCAAAGTTCTTTGTGCCTTGGCTGTAAGCTTTACTACAGATGAATACAATGCTTTGTTTCCTATTTGGCTAGACTTGAGGAGTGATATCATAAGTGACAATTTTTTTTTTTTAAACAAACCAAGAGATGAATACATTTTTGAAGAAATTTTTATGTGCTTCTGATATTGAAAATGAAAGGGACTCAGGTCCTGTTGCCTCTGTGTTTGCTGCAAAACATATTCTTCAAACCTGTCCTGATTTCTCAACTGCCTAAGAGTGTTCATCTTCAAAGCCTTGCTAAATATTAATTCTAGAAGTTCACCTGTAGATTGTTTTGGAGACTTTATGTAGATAACAGTATCATCTGGAAACAACACTTTAGGTTGTTTCCTTTGACAATTCTTACATGCACTGTTTGTTTTTTCTTAGGGCGCTAGCTAGGAACCCTAATGCACAGGGCAGAAATAGTGATAGCAAGATTCCTGTCTCTCTTCAACATTAGAAATCCTTCCATTAAGTATAAAGTACCTTGTAGTTCCTTCAGCTTCTTGCCATAACCAGCCCCTCACAGGGAACTTGTCACAACTCATGTCCCAAATTTTCCACGTTGCTTTATACCATGAAACCCGCCTCAGTGGGCTCTACCTTACTGTCTGAGGCATCAACAGAACCAGAATGCCCAAAAGGTACATTCCTTGTTTCACTTGAAGTTGTCACATGAAATACCATATTGATACTTCCATCTAAAGTAAAATCTAGTTACAGCGTAGCTTGTGCATAGTGGGGAAGAGTGACTTTGGCATGCATCATTTTGCCTTTTTATGAAAACCGTTTTTTCATTAATGTGCAGGATCTTAGCTTTGTAGGTAGCTCTTTGCCTGTCCTTGAATAACTGTGATGTAATAGCAGCAACCCTTGTGAACTGGAAATGGCTGTAATTCCTGACATTGTCTTAAGGATTCATCCTTACTCCCATAAAGCAGGGTGTTTTAGCAAAAGCTGAGTTTCTTCAAAAGCCTACAATGAAAGCTAGGACTTCTAACATAATCAACCTTATTTTACTTGCATGACTTTGTTTAATGAAGTCTACTTATGTATGCCCCATGCAAATTTAACATGTCTTGCATTTACCCATCTTCCTCCCTTCTCGGAAGTCATCACTACTCTAAGAGAGCATCTAGCCTTCTGCATCAATCAGCCTCAGTGGGAAGAAGGTGGTGTGTGAGAACAGAATTCACAGAGATTATCAGGAAACTGTAGACATGAGCTGCAGATGACTGGATAAAGCTAGACTAAAGGGATTCATAGGGAGTAGCAGTTCCAGAACCTAGAAGGATAATATATTATGGATTGCTGGCTTACTAGAAGTGACACTGACCAAGGGACCCATAAAGTACCCTGCCCTCCCTCCTCTTCCAGTCTTGTTGCTGCCCCAATGACTAACCCCTAAGGCATGTCAGAGCTCAAGCATCCTGCTGATGTGGACCACACAGGCTGGCCTTCAGGGCAGAAGGCAACAGAAGATGGAAAGTAGATCTGGAGAGATTAACAGAAAATGAAGACACTGGACTTACTAGACAAAGACTTTAAATCAGCTATTTTCATTATGTTCAGAGAACTAAAGGAAACTATGATTAAGAACTGAAGGGAAGGGCCAGCCAAATAGCTCAGTAGATTAAAGCATCAGGGGACAGGGGTTCAATCTCTGGGCCTGCTGTGCCAGCCCTGTCCCCAGGGCACACTGAGATGGCAATTGAGACTAGGTGTGGTGGCGCATGCCTCTAATCCCAGCAGGAGGCTGTAAATAGGTGGATCACTATAAGTCTGATCTACTAGTGAGACCTGGAACACCCTGTAGACCCTTCCCTAAAATACAAAAAAGAAAAAGAACTGAAGGAAAATATGAGAAAGATTTACTTTGCCAAATGGAAAATATGAAGAACTAATACATACCTGGAAAATGGAGAATCTACAGTTGAGAAGTATAATACTGAAATAAAAAAAAATCACTAACAGACTTACAGACTGAAAAAGAACCAGTGAACTTGAAATGAACTGAGATGATCTAGTTTGAGGAACAGAAAAAAAAAAATAGTGACAAAAAATGAGCACAGCCTTAGATACCTATGGAACAGCATCAAATATATACCAACCCACACATAAACAAGAGTCTCAGAGGGAAAAGAGAGGAAGGGACAAAGAAATATTAGT
>PVKA01047337.1:0-14365 GCA_004027165.1 Ctenomys sociabilis | reverse complement strand
TTTTTTGATTTCAGAACTTATTTCTGCTTTGAGTTCCTCATGATCTTTCTGTTGTTGTTTCTTTGCTTCAGATGCTGTTAATTCATATATATCAGTTGGAATAGTGCTCTCTGCACTTGTTCTGGGTGAGCATCGTTTTTCCACCCAATGTTTCTGGAATTCATTCTTTATTTCAGATTCTATGTATTCAAATATTTCTGTTTTAAATTGGGAAACTACTTCTCGTTTTATTTCCTCTATAGCTTTCTGCTGTTGTTCCTTTGCTGCTATATTTGTTACTTCATTCGTTGCAGCTGAGCTAGTGTCCTCTGCCTTTCCTGATGGACTCGAGGTCTGGGATTGCATTTTTCCCCTTCTCTTTGTCATTTTGTATAGCACTGATCTTTGACCTTTGGTGTAGAGCTTTGGTGCAGCTATAACCTTAGCTTGTTATGAGATTTGGGTGCCAGTTTATTAAGTTTGAGATTTTCCAGGTATGCCTATCCTGGGTCTAGCTGTTGTGTTCAGTTCCTTTTTTGCTGCAGCTCCTTTGGTTCCGCTATGTTGGTTTCCGGGGTCAGCCCTCCTGTGTCAGGCAGGGCGTTCCCCAGGTGGGTGGGCCTGGGCTTTGGTGGGTTTTCTGGGCTCACAAAAGTATAGTGGATGATCTTATTCACTGAGTAGGCTGTCCTGAGCCGGCCAGCTTGTGCTGGGTCCGGGTCTACAGGCTGTAACCCAAGAAGGCTGGGAAAGGTCCCTCTGGTGCAGTGGGCCTGGAGCCCTCACTCATAGGCCAGGCTGTGCTGGGTTTCGGCCCGTAGCATGGGACCGTGGATTGCTGAGAAATGTCCCTCTGGTGTGGCAGGCTTGGAGTGCTCACTCCAGGCTGACCTGCACTGGGTCTGGTGCTGTGGGGTGGGACCAGTAATCACCTGGAAATATTTCTCTGGCACAGTGTGCCTGGAGCTGTCACCGAGCTATGGGAGGTAGCGGGCAGCTTAATCCCTGGGAAATGTATCTCAGGCACGATGGGCCTGAGGTTCTACACTCACTGACCTTTGGTGCCCAGAGTATCGGGGAAATTCTCACTCAATCAGTGGGCTTTAGGTCAGGGGATCCGGGGAGGTGTTGGTGAGTGGGTCCTGAGGTTTCAGGCCAGTTACTGGCTTGGAGGGGTTGGGGACAGGGATCCGCGAAGCGCGTGTGGGAAGAAGCCAAAGGCTCTCCCTCAGACTCACCACACTCTCACTGATCTGGGATGCCTGGTGAGTCCTGTAAATTCACTCTCGCTGGGAGAGCTTGGCGCGGGATCCAGGAGGCCGCTGGAGTCAGCCACTGTCTCAGGCCGGTCTCTGGGGCTGGGCCAGCATGGGCGGGATGGAGCAGGATGGCGGAGTCGGCCGCGCTGTCTCTGGCCGGTCTCCTGTACACAGGAATTTAATAATCAAACCCATGCAACATTGTAGCAGGATAATCCTATGACTTTTGATTCTTATCTCTTGTTTTCATATTTTACCCTTTTTTTTAAAACAAGCATTTATTTGAGAGAAAGCACAGCACTGATTGATATGACACCAGAAACGTTACGTATTTAGCAGACCAAAATGACAGGTATTTCAAGGAAGATTTTAGTATTACACATTGCTGTCTGCAATGTAGTTGCTTAGTTCACAGATATCAGCATATAGAGTTAGTCACGGTGAGAATTCTGCCATTAACTGCTATTTTCAAAAGCTGATGGAGATTCTTATGACCTTTGTCCTAACCATCTTGGTCATGTAAATGTATGGATTTGTCTCTGCAATATTTCTTAGCTTTTCTCCTATCTCTCTCTTCATTGTTTAATCCTGCAGTTCTCACTTTCCACTTAACTGTGTTATGCCTTTCAATTCTTATTTCTTCTTTTGAGTTCTTCTAGTAGGGAGACAAAATGACATTTAAACATGTGGGTCTGATTTATTTCACTTGTGAGCACATCTTCGAGTTTCATGCACTTATATATGAAGACTTCAAGTTTATTTCTCTTTATATCTGAGTAATACTCCATAGGGTAAAAACACATATGTTTTCACCCATTTCTCAGGTGATGGGCATGTTGGTGGTTTTCAATATTTGAGTATCACAAATTGTATTGCTGTAAACAGAGGTGCACATGTATCACTGTGGTATAATATTTTCAGTACTTTTGGGAAAATTCTCAGAAAGGGGACAGCTGGATTGAATGGGATTTGCAGTCCTAGTTTTTTGAGAAGTCTCTACTTTGATTTCCATGAAGGTTTCAACAGTCTACATTCCCACAAACAGTGGAGAAGGGTTCCTTTTTCCCCACATCCTCTCCAAAATTTGTTGTTGGTTGCTTTCTTTATGATAGCAATCCTTTCTGAGGTGATATATCTGAGTTATCTTTTTTTTATTTTTCTTTCGTTTTACAGATAAGACTTTGAAGTAAATGCTGACAGAAGGGCATACTCAAAGACCTAGTTTCTATAAGGGAGACCTTACTGTGACAAATGGGCTTTTCTTTTTTCTTTCTTTCTTTTTTTTTTTTTTTTTTTTTTTCCTGCTAAACTGTGGATTGAACTGAGGCTCTTGGGCTTGCCAAGGAAGTGTTTATTCTACTGGGCCATCTCCCGGGACCCAAATAGGCTTTTCTGAAGTGAAAGTTTTCATATGCTCATATCTTTCAGTGGCTATCTTGGACACAAGATAGGAGAAAAGACCCCTAGAAAAGTACTTTCAGATTGACACTGGGGTGATGCCATCCTAGGCCTCAGACACGTGATCCTGGAACACTTCTTCTCTGGACTGCCCACCAACCTTCTGCAACCCACCTTGTAGCTGCTTGCTCAAAAGGCAAAGAAAGAGACTGGAGGAAAGAAGTAGGAGACCCACAGGCAAGATCAATGTGCATAAAAGAATCACCCTGTCTTATTTTCCTACATCTGATTTTCCTACATTCTCGTAACTTCACTTATGGCCTATACTCTGCTGAACCCTGAAGCCCTATCACACCACTCATCTCCACGAGTTTGGAACTGACAGTACAATGACACATCTGTTTGTAGTGAGCTAATGTAAAACTAAATGTAAAAAATTACTCTGTTCAACTTTCTGTGACCCTTCTGCCTTGTAAGATCACAAGGAGGCTGGGAGTCCCATTGATAAACTATCAATAGACTGTGAGTTTCCAGAATAAAACTACTAAATAACTGAGGTGTTGCTAACCAACCAAAAAGCATTGCTGTGGTAGTAAAGACTATGTGTACACAGATGTATGTTAAATGGGAATTAAAATATGCTCCCAAAAAGAATGCATGTTGAGTAATGTTCATGCTGTCCACAAAGGTGCTATTCTGTCTGTGGTAGATGACCAATTTAGGTGCCAAACTAAATGTAGTTTCTACTTTTAAAACCTCTATACTTCTGGGGATGGGGAGATAGTTCAGTACAGTAAGTGCTTGCCTGGCAAGGGCAGTATCCTGAGTTCAATCTCTGGTACCACGCACGCACACACACACACACACACACACACACACACACACAGTATATATATATATATATACTTCTAACTTACGCTGTTTATCCTCTCCTGCATGAGTGTGGTCAAGTGGTCCTGGGCCTGGTAATAATGACTTATATATTTTAATATTGGAATCTCCTCAGCTTTCTATATTGAGAACCCATAGCACTGTTAGGCATCTAAAACAATTTATTAAAGGCAGAACTCATCTTTTCTTCTAAATTTTTCCCTTCTCTTCCCAATTAGACTAAACTATGGGACAAAAAAGCACCATGAGGAGGCAAGAGAACATTCATTGAGTTCAAAAAAAGATCCCTGGTACATAAGTATCTGAAGAACTGTATGGGCTCTTGTATAAAATGATGCTGTAAGAAAAAAAGAGCAAGTGACACTGGTTTCTTCTCTAGCCTGCTTACACAGAGAAAAATACCCTGTGTGATTCTTCTAAGAGTTGGTTCTCAGGCTCCAGACTTCCTATTTCCCACATGTCAGTATTGTTTAAATTTACATTTCATGGATGGCTAGTGATGTGGAGCATTTTTTTATGTACTTATTTGGTTCTAGTGTTTCTTCCTCTGAGAAGTGTGTGTTCACCTCAGATGCCCATTTCCGAATTGCATCTTCAAATTTTGGGGCCCCTTATGTTTTTTAGTTCTTTATTAATTCTAGTTAGAAGACCTTTGTCTGACTGCTTATTAGTTAAGATTTTTTTCCAAATTTGTGGGTTCTTTTCACTTTGTTGGCAATTTGTCTTGATGTGCAAAAACTTCTCAAAAAGAGGAGGTCCCAAGTGTTAATTCTTTCAAGTGTGTCCCATGCCTTTTGATTTTTGTTTGTGAACTGTTTGCCTATTGCTGTTTTGAAGATTTCTACTTACTCTCTCTTCCAAGAGATTTAGTGTTCCTATTTTAATGTTTAGATCTTTAATCCATTTTGACTTTAATTCGGAGAATTGTGATAGACCTGGGTCATGTACTAGTTTTTGGCATGTAAATAGCCAATTTTTATATCACCATTTGCTAAAGAGGCCATCTTTCTTCCAGTAAGAATGTTTAGCTCCATGTCAAAGACAAAGAGATTGAGTGTGTTTGTAGTTGCAACTGCATCTTCCAATCTATTGCACTAGTCCTCAGACCTTTTTTATTTTGCTCATACCATGCTGATTTTATCACAGTAGCTTTGTAGTATAATTTCAATTCAGGGATTATAAAGCCTCCTGCCTTGTCTTTGTTGGCTAGGATTGCCTTTGCTTTTCTAGGTCTCTTCTGGTTCCAAGTAAGTTTTGGGAATAATTTCTCAAATCTGTGTTAATTTATTTATATTGTGTCATTTTAATAGGGATTGCATTAAATCATATAACAACTTTGGGAGTAGGGCCATCTTCACAATGTTGCTTCTTCCTATCCAGAAGCAAGGAATATCTTTCCATTTTCTCAAATCCTCTGTGATCCCCTTTTTCAGAGTACTATAAATTTCATTGAACAGATATTTAATTTCTTCAGTTAAGATTAATTCCTAAATATGTCATTTTCTGTGGTGCTATTTAAAATACATTGTTTCATCTCTCAGTGTGTTTGTTTGTTATGTGTGTAGAGGAAAGCTATTGACTTTGTATCCTACTATGCTACTGAACTTGTGTATTAATGCCAGGAGCTTCTTGGTGGAGGTGTTTTGGTCTGTCAGGTAGAGTATCATGTCATTTGCAAATAAAGATAGTTTAACTTCTTTACCTATTCTTATTCCTTTTATTTCTCTCTCTTGTCTAATGGCTCTAGCTAATTATTCCAGAACTATATTGAATAGGAGGGGTGATAAAGGACATTTTGTCTTGTACCAGATCTGAGAGTAAGAGATTTTAATTTTTCCCCATTTAAAATTATGTTAGCTTTTGGAATGTCATAGATAGCTTTTATCAGATTGAGGTAGAAGCCATCTATTCCAATGTTCTGTAGGACATTGAACATGAATGAGTGTTGGACTTTGTCAAAAGCTTTTTCTGCATCAATTGAAATGATCATGTGGATTTTGGATTTGGCTCTATTGAGATAGTGTATTACATTTATACATATGCATATGTTAAAACATCCATGCATTCCTGCAATGAATCCTACCTGGTCATGGTGTATAATCTTCTTAATGATTTGCTCTATTTATTTGATAGGATTTTTGCACCTATGCTCATGAGGAAGATTGGCTTATAGTTCTCTTTTTTAGTTGCATCTTTCTCTGGTTTTCATATCAGTATAACACATACCTCCAGGAATGATTTTGGGAGTATTATTTCCATTTCAATTTCATTGATGAGATTGAGGAGTATTTGGATTATATCTGCTGTAAATATCTTGTAAAATTCAGCTATGAATCCATAAGGACCTGGACTTTGTCAGTAGTTTTTTTCTTTTCATTACATTCTGTATTTTATTGGTTTTTGGGTTATTGAGAATTGTTATATCTTCTTGATTCAGTTTTGGTAATGTGAGCCTTTCTAGGAATCTGTCCATTTCTTCTTTGTCTTTGATGCTGTGGAGTAAATATTCTCAAAATAGCTATTGATGATCTTCTGAATTTCCACTGCATTTGTGATAATTTTACCTATTTCATTCCTCATTGCTTGAATTTGAATTGTTTTCTTTCCTTTCTGATGAGATTAGCTAGGAGCTTATCAATTTAATCTTTCAAAGAACAAGTTTTTTATTTATAATTCTTTTATTGTTTCCCTTATCTCAATTGCATTGATTTCTGCTCTAATCTTTATGATTTCCTCCCATCTTTGGGCTTTAGGTTTAGTTGCTTTTCTTTTTCTGGACATTTGATCGTTATAACTGAGATACATTACCTTATGTATAACATGGTATTTACCTGCTGTTGTTTACTCAGTTTTTCTCCTGTATTTAATTGTTTGCCCTGTTTTTGGAGTTTTTCATTCTCATTCATGGAATTTTTGTTATTCTGTCCCTTCTAGAGTATCTTTAGTAGCCTGTGTAGGGTTGGTTTTGTCTTCATAAAATTCATTAGTTGTTCTTTGTCATCTAAATATTTCCCTTCTCTATCAAACCTGAAAGAGAATGTTGCAGGGTGTAGCAGTCTGGGCTAGAATCTTTTTTCTTAGAGGACTTGAAGTACTTTGCTCTATGCCCTTAATGACTTGATAGTTTTTGAAGAGAAATCTGCCAATAATCTGACAGATCTTCCTTTAAATATGAGCTGTTTCTTTTCTCTAGTGGCTTTTCATATATTGTTTTTGTGCCGGATTTCTGGGATTTGATTATTATATATTTGAATGTGGTCTTAATTGGGTTGACATTATTTGGAGTTCTATATGCTTCATTTACCTGAATTTTGCTATTCTACTCATATTCTTTTTATATCATTTGTATTGATTCCATCTTTCCCATTGATGTCTTATGGTGTTCATCTTTGCATCATCTTGCACGTGTTGAATTATTTTTTCCTGCATGCTAGTTGTTTTTAAGAGATCTTTTCTTTTGTTTTCACTGGCTGCATTGGTGTCTTCAAGGTCTTAAACTCTGTCTTCACTTTCATTGAAACAGTTTTGCCAGGCTGTGATTGAGGATTTAATTTCGTCTATATTTCTTTGAATCTGCTTCATGCATTCTATTTCCTGCCTTTATTCTTCCTTTTACTATTCCATCATTTTTATTCTCCTCTATTTTTTATGATTGTCATCTTTAGACAGATTTAGTATTTCTTTCATTATAGTAGCCATTTCTTTTTTTTTTTTTTACTTCAAAGATTATTTCTGATCTGATTTCTTCTATACGTTTCTGCAGTCATTTCCTTGCTTCAGATACTTAAATCATAGATTTTAGGTGTGTGATTTTGAATTTCTTCTACAGTAGTGTCTCATGCATTTGTTCTGTGTGGGCTTGGGGCCTGCAAATGCATTTTGCTCCTTCTCCTTGTCATTTTCTATAGCATTGTCTTTTTATCTTTGGTGTAGACCTTTGGTGCAGTTATCACTTTAGCAACTACTAAAATTCTTACCTACGAGAGATTATGTGGTTAAGGCAATTACAGGTTTGAAGTTATAGAACTAAAATTAGAGACACTAATAATTGTAGTAATATTTAGCAGGTGACAAAGTTGTAACTACTAGGTATGTATTTTGGACCATATGAGCAAACATTATGTAGTGTAACTAAACTGATATTAAATTGGGAATTTGTATTTAAATTAGTTCCCCTAAATTCTGTCTGATCACCTCCCTTTGATCTATATGGGGTCTTCCAGGCAGAGTAGCTAACCACAGTTACCTGTTGCCCTTCTCTCAACCAAGAGAGAAAGAGAGAGGGTGTTCTCATAGATCTGGATCTAGCCAAGTGTCTCAGCTTATCAGGTCCAGATCTACCCAGTATGAACTCATCTGGGTGGGTCTGGCTAGGGGCTTGCTGCTGCACTCAGCTTCCTGCTGCAGCCCATGGAAGGGACCTGCTGTGCCCCTCTGACAAGATGTTTTGCTCCTGGATTAGTTGAGTGTGTCTCACCCCTTGCCTCTATGCAGGGAGTTCTCCTGTAGTGTTTCATACCAGCCCCATCTAATGGAGGAGGTCCTGGTGAGTGTGTGGATGGTCCCACGCACATGAATGGCCTGGGCACCTTTTGGAGTAGAATCTGGCAGGCACTTAAGTTCCCACACTCCTCTAATAAATATTTGGGGTTTTTTTTTCTATATTTTTAGGGAAGGGTATACAGTGTGTTCAGGATCTCACTACTAGATAGGACTCAGTGATTCACCTGTTTACAGCTTTCCAAGGAGCTGGGATTACAGACACACACCACCTCCCCTGATCTCAGTTGCCATTCCCTCTCTGCATGCTCAGGGCAGGGCCCACAGCGCAGGCCTGGGGATCGAAACTCTGGCTCCTGCACCTGCTTACAGACACTTTAATCCACCAAGTTATTTGGCTGGGCTACCTCTAATAAATATTTGTTAACATGAATAATTTTGCTTAACAAAGTGAGAAAATTGTGTTTGATAAAAAAATTCTAGCATGTTATAAATTTAAAAAAGTCCATTAATATTATATGACCTTTAAGGAAATGGATTCTTCTTACAGTGGCTAACTTGCTTTCAATTTATGTTGGAGTTTGATTGCTTTTTACGCAATCCTGAAGTCAGATCCACATTTGGTTATCTTGGAAAGACCACAAATTAAACTCCCTTCTCTTGTCTAATAATTTTACCTCTCATCTGACAATGAATTAAGACACAAAATCATATGTAACTACCAGCCAATCAGTAACCAGCACGGTTACACCTCTCACTTCCATAAAACCAATCAAGCCAGGTCAAGTAAACTCATATCTATATTTTGATATGTGAATCCAGTGGGAACCTGATTAAAACTCCCTTTCTATATTCAAGTCCCTCTGTTCTTTTGGAGTACAGTTTCTTTTGTCACAAGTCTGTCTCTATTTTGTAAATGTTTGTTTAGCTGATTAGTTGGTTTCTTAAAATAAAGGCTCTGTTTTACCTTGTATCATTATTTCTTAGGAAATTTTTGTTGACAGTTGCTGACAACAATACTCAACAATAAATTGGTATAATATCTACTCATCATTATAACTTTTTTATATCTGAAATACACTGAAAAATTTTATGTAATGTGTCACAACTATAGACATTCCAAAATGGATATAAACATAAAACTTTAACTTAGAAAAATGTTTTATCTTTAAATTTTATCACTATATATGGCTTCCGATATTTAGATTATGATTCACATTGTGATAAATATGAATCCTGTAGGAAGAAATACCATTTGGAACAATACCATTTGGAACCTGTACATTTTTAGTTTAGTTTAGTTTAACGTATTTGGTTGTTACACAGTCTCACTATGCAGCTAGGACTCATGATGATCCTTCTGCTTTCAGCCTCCGCAGAGCTGAGATTATAGGAGTACACCACCAGGACAGGACTCTGGCCAGATCAGCCTGCCTTGAGGGTGGGGCTGGCATGGCAAGTGGTACTGGGGATAGAACCAAGTCCCTGCGCTTATCTAGGCTTACCTAAGCAGGCGCTTTAGTCCGTTGAGCTATCCCACCAGCCCTGGAGCCTCTACATTTTAAAAATATTATGAAAACTTCTCTTACTTTTTTACTCCTGAAACACAGCTCCTAGAACTAAACCAAGACCTTAAAATTGGGTGGAGGGGCAGGGGAGAAGGCTCAGTGGAATAAGTATTTCCCTGGCAAGTGTAAAGGCCTGAGTTCAATCCCTGGTTCTGAAAAAAAAAAAAAAAAAAAAAAAAAAAAAAAGGGTGGAGGTGTGGTGCAGATTATGGTGTCATCTACAAAGTCTCCAAAGCAACAATAGTAAGAATGAAACTCTCAACTAAAACTTAGGATAATTTTATTTTAAAAAGAGATATAGTTATTGTGATCATAAAATATGCCTCTGCATTAAAAATCATTTTCTGGAAAAAGAAAAATGATTCTTGTAAGACATCTTTGATTCACCAGGGATTGAGCTCAGTGGCACAGCACACCCCTGGCAAATGGAGTTCCTGAGTTCAGTTCCCAGGGGGAAAAAAAAAAGAGGTTTTATTTATTTATTTATTTATTATAAAAATATGATATATAAAGACAACAGTATCATTTAAAGCATAATTATTCATGCAAAAATTATTTTAAAATTTCTTATATACCTTAATTCTCTAAGTTTCTCTGAGCCCAAGTTAATGAAAGCAAACATGATGTTTTCTTAAAATTCCAAATGTAGCAATCAATTTCAGGAATGCAATTTACCCTTCAAATCCAACACA
Organism: Ctenomys sociabilis; assembly: GCA_004027165.1. Taxonomy (NCBI): domain Eukaryota; kingdom Metazoa; phylum Chordata; class Mammalia; order Rodentia; family Ctenomyidae; genus Ctenomys; species Ctenomys sociabilis. Next base: position 4,078 of record PVKA01047337.1, on the reverse strand, counting down.
TTTAAGACGCCTGTGCTTTGTCTTTCTCTAAATGTGTTGTCAAGTGGAACTGAGTCCCAAGCCTGCTCCTTTCCTCCTGGAGGGAGCTTAATCTGTCAGGCAGCACAACCCTGTACCCTGCATCCACCCAGCACCTCTCTCTCCTTCTTGAAGTGGACCTGGGGCAGCTCTCCTGCATGCTGTCTGCATTTTTTTTACCAGCCCTAGAGTTGTGTCTCGGTGCTCTCACCTCCGCTGGCAGCTGCAGTTTGGCTGATAGCTGCAATGTATTTTCTTGCTCTTAGCAGCCCCAGCTGCTGTCTGAGCAGAGCTAGAAAACCGTGTTGTCAGGCCAATGATTTGGGAGGATCCGGAATACACTGCTGGTGCCTCTGAAGTCCCCAGACTCCAAAGAGCAATAATCCATGTCACTAGCTCTCCATGCGATGTCCTGAGAGCTACAGCACTTGTGGCTTTGGCAGCCCCAGCCAGTTTTACAGCAATGGAAGAGCTACACTCAAATTAGCTGCCTCCTGAGGTTGGCTCTGCTGGCATCCTGAGGCTGCAGCTGTCCTAAATGCCTCGTGCTGTTCTGGAAGGTGCATTTACCTTAGCTTCACAAGCTTTGTGCTTAAAAAGAAAATTTTAAAACAATACATGATTTTTTAAGTATTCAGAATTCATACAAGTTATTGTACATTGAAATTATGAAAAATAATAGAAAATATAATAGAAGCTGATATAATATGAAATAGAACCTGACTTGGATCTTGTATACAGTATTATTTGAGGAACTGGAATTGTAATTTTAACAATTTTTATGGTCATGCTAATCTGGTTAATTTAATCATTGACTTGGTAAACCCTTGCAGTTGAAGTAGTTTAACAAGGTAGTGTGTGAGGGATCAAAGTAAGTGATTCAAGCACTGCCTGGTAAAGTATCTCACTCATCCAAATGAGACTATTTTGGTGGACAAAGATGTTTCCAACCTTGGATCTCATTTACAAACCACATCTCATGGGTCATGAAAATTGTTTTGGTCTTTTAACTGATCTTGCCATCTTGCTCATAGCAAGGAAAAGGCTCAAGATGTAGGTGGACCTCCTTCTGCTGGAGGGTGTCCACCCTGGAGACATCCACGCCAATGCTTACAGAAGTGGGAACCATTTTCTACTTTGATTCACATGCTGAAGTCTTGAGAATTAAAAAATGACCAGAAGAGACTGAAGCACCACATAAGCACATAACAGAAATGAGAAATGAGATTCAAGAAGGAGTAAACACCTGCGCTATGAACCTAGTAGAAGAAAGTGTCAAGATGAATGTCTCAAAGTGTGAGATTAAGATAAGGAATCTGGAAGCTGTCAAGTGTTATGAGATGGGCTAGAAACAAAAAATGACCCTCAGACACAGAAAGTCAGCTCAGCTGCATTGGGGGAAAACTGGTGCTGGTGTCCAGGGCAGGCAGCACAGTCTGATGCTCATCATACTAAATATGGTGAGGTCTGGATTCTGCAATGCACCTGATCAGTTGGAGGGAGGTATTTGTGCTATGTTGTAAGGGAAATGGGATATTATTTGAATGCTTACGAAAAAGAGGTGATGTGGTTTAACTTAATAAAGAATCGCTTGATTGCTTGGTAAGTAGGGACTTGTAGGATTCAGTGAGATAGAACAGTAAGAAAGCTCTTACAATAACTGTGGCAGAGATAAAGATTGTTTGGTCTAGGTCATGGTTGATAAGTGGTGAGAATATAATTAATGAAGGTTTGATTTCACAGGTAGAATAGGAATGAAGAATCAGACATCCACTGATGAGTCGTAGGGTTTTATCTTAAACAATTGGGTTGAGAGAATTGCCACATATATACTAACATGGAAGAAAGAAAGTGAAAGATTTGAAAGACTGGGAAAGGGAAAAAGCTGTGATATTTTTCTTAGACATGAAAAGTTTGGGTTGCCTGATGGACTCAGAGAGATGGGAACTAGGCCAGAAAGCATCTAAAGGTGGCTTATGGAGCTGCGACACTCCAAAAATCTGAGTTTCGGCTTTTTATATTCACTTACTATGCTAAATTCCCTATGGCACATTACCTATATTATGAAAGAAAATATCTGATGTAACAATATTTTTTCCATGTGTTATAAACCCCTCATGTCATATTTGACATGTTTATGCTAAAGGAAAAAAAGCCTAGAAAATTTCGACTACAGAAACAGTTGGAAATAACTCACGGTTAATCAGAATTGGATTATTTGTTTAAATTTATTTAACCATACATATAAAAACAAAAATTGCATATATTGTTATAATCAAAACAACACATATTTTCTGGATGAAATACTCAAAAATAATTTTTCCAGATTTTAAAATATATAAAGCATATTATTAGCTGGTTTCACTCTAATTGTACAATGGTGCACAAGAATTTCATGCTGCTATTTAACTGCAATTTAAGCTGATTGATCACTCTTTCTTTACCTCCTCAACCCCCATATGCTTCTCAGACTGAAAATAACTGTTCTATCTCAACTTCTATGGGATTAGAGTGTTTTGTTATTGTTGTTATCATTGTTTTAATTCTTATGTCTGTAATCTCAGTGCTAGGGAGGCTGAGACTACAAGTCTGAACTGTGCATTGGAATTAAGGTTTCTGTGTACCACTATGAGTAAGATCGAGTTATAATTATCTTTTAAAATTCTTTTTTATTTTGCATGATGTAATGACCTCCACTTCATCTAAATTGTCACAAATGACAAAATGTAATGCTATCTAATTGCTCAGTAGGATTCCACTGTGAATATATATCATATTTTATCTATTAATTAGCTGAGGGACTTTTAGATTGTTCCTATTTTTTCACTTTTGTGCCCATTGCTCCAGAAAACACAGGAGTGTAGGTTTGTCATTGTGATGCTGATTTATTTCTTTCAGATACATATCAGAGAGGAAGGCTCCTAGATCATAAGAAGGCCTTATTTTTAATTGCTTAAGGGTATTCTATAATGTTTTCCATAGTAGTTTCACAGTTCATAATCCCACTATTAGTGTGGAAATTCTCTTTTCCTAATATTCTCATCAGAGCATGTATTTGTCATTTTGGGAACAGCCATTCTTAAAGGTGTAAGAGGACTATTCCTTGCTGATGTTTCAAAAGGATCAGAACAGAATTCTGAATTTCCCACAGGCTTTTACCAATATGTAAGATAGTAAAATTGTATCCTTTTCCTTAATAAAAGTATCTCATACTTATTTGCATATTTTAGGGGTTTTTTTGTGTGTGTGCAGGGTCTTACTACACAACCTAGACTAGTAGTTGTCCTCCTGATTTCTGCCTCCCTCGTGCTGGGATTACAGGCGCTTGTTACCACGCCTGGACTCCACTGCTAGCTCATCGCACCCAGGGAGATGCTGGCGCGGCATGCAGAGCCAGGAATTGAACCCTATCTCTTACGCTTACGTAAGCAAGCGCTTAGTCCACTGAGCTATACCGCCGGCTCTTGATTTGCATATTTTGAACAACCAAGGCATAATAGGGATACATCCTTCCCTGAAGTGTACATTGTACTTTTAATGGAGCACTGAATTCTGTTGGCTGGTATTGTTGAGTACTTTTTGCATGTGTTTATTACAGATAGTGGTTAAAAGAAGAAAAAAAAAACAACAAAAAAAAAAAAACGGTTTTTTGTAGTGCCTTTTTTTCTGTGTTTTAGGAAAGGGTCCACAGGATGTTCAGGGTCTCACTACTAGGTCGGACTCATAGTGAGTCTCCTATTTACAGCCCCTGAAGTGCAGGAATTACAAGCCCACACCACCACACCCAGGCTCAATTGCTGTCTCAGAGAACCCCCGGGATGGGGCAGGCAAGGCAGACCTGGGAATAGAATCCCCGGCCCCGGTAGTTGAATGTCAATGGAGTGCCCACTTTTGACAGGTGTAGACAAAGGAAGGGTTGTAGAAAGAAAAAATCATCATGTGTGTGTATAGACAGTACAGTTGGGATAGATAACGCTGTGCTTCTACATAATTCTATGAGAGGCAAGATCTGCACTAATGGTGGTTGGACAGGATATTATGTCGGCTTTTAGTGCTATGG